>OZ008367.1:190931837-191121676 GCA_963931995.1 Phaonia tiefii | reverse complement strand
AAACTTAATTTAATTTATGTATTTTAATTAATATTTTTATTGAAATAAGTTCTGCGGATGTTGAGAGGGCCGCCCTAATATTAAAAAAGGTTTACCTTATCGAGTCTTCGCATTAGCATTCGAGCGTTGTGTGAAAGCTTTACGCTTTACAATTCAAAATTAATGTTACAACAGCTTTATTGAAGCTTTCGCAAAAAAGCTTTATTACGTTAGCTTACTGTTTGTTTCACTTTTTACTAGATACATGTTGCCAAACAACATAAGCTTGCTGTTCGTTTCACTTTTTACTAGATACATGTTCCTAAGCAATGTTGAGCAACCAAAAACACTCAACCAAACACCACACATATGTATGTTTGAGTGTATGTGTTTAAACAATTTTCATTTGAGAAATTAAAATACTAGAAATATATCAACCAATTTGAAATGTATATCAAACGAAAGATAACATCTTCATTTACCTACAAAAAAAATTTTAAAAAAATTCATCTAGCCGTTTCCTCAAATTCAATGAAATAAAGATTACAACAATAAAAACCTGACATGACTCCTCATACCGTAAGGTAAGACGTATTCTACGTCAAAAAATTAAAAGACCAAATAAAAATAATCCACAAGAAGAATCAAAGTTTTTCATTTTTTTTTTTAAATTACAGCCAAAAAACATCGGAAGTTTACTTTTGCGCCACCTTGTACATATTTAAATACAAAAATCCACAATTTTAGTAAAATAAATTTTGTTTCTATAAAATTCATATGGCATCAACAAATGGTTGTGACAGGCATTAAATTCAAGTAATTAGTTGAGCATCCCAATGTATTATTTGGCACAATCGAATTAGTTTTTCAGGATAATTTTATTGCTTGAACTAAAATTCGATTGACAGAACACATTTATTTCTTGTTGCTGCTGCTTCAACTATATATTTAAGTTCTTGCAACCAAAACTGAATTACGAATCAATTGATATGCCCAATATTTGGTGATACGGAATACACAGTTATTGGTAATCACAAATGAATAATGGGATATAGTCCAAGGCACCGCCAAATTTTCGTTGGCTGTAAATATAGTTGTGACAACGAATCTCTTCTCGCTGTGTCTACATACTATTTTCAAAAACATTTTTCTTTTTGAGTGCACTTCAAACAATTACGTTAAAAATGTTAAAAAAAAGCTAAAGTTTTCAAATTGTTATTGGAATGAAGTTCCTTATCGCACGTTGCGGTAAAAAAAATTAAAATACTGTCTTTAACATTATTATGCTACAACGCAGTATTATAAACTATATTTTGTTTTGTTTGTGTCTGTTCTAATGTATTTTGGGAACTGTCTTGTGTAATGGGAAGTTTTCTAAGTGGAGCATGTAACCAATATTTAGAATACATATATTGTAGTTTTGAACTCAATAAAAAGTAAATTTAGAAAAGCCAAAGTGAGAGAAGTTTAAAAAAAGAGCATTTTCTTAAGTAAGTGCCTCTTCTTAAGCAAACCACATTTTCTTGAAAAAAATACTTTATTTTAAGCACAAAAGTACATTCTCACAAAAGTACATTTTTTAAAAAAAATAATATTTTTTAAATAAGTACCTTATCTTAAAAAAGTAAATTTTCTTACACCAAATTGCCTTTTCTTAAAAAACTACCTTTTCTTTAAAGAGTACCTTTTCTTGTGAAACAAACTAACTTTTCTTGAGATAAGTACCTACTCTTAAAAACTAACCTATTCTTGAAAAAAGACCAATTCTAAAAAACATTCCCATTTCTTAAGAAAATCGTTTTCTTCAAAAAAAAAAATACCTTCTCTTAAAAAATACATTTCCTTACAAAAATTCCTTTTCTTGAAAGTACATTTTCTTAAAAATAAAATAATACCTTTTCTTTTCTTGAGATAAGTAGCCTTTCTGAAAATAATAAAAATTTTTTTAAAAAATTAACCTTTTCCTAACAAAAGTACCACTTCTTTAAAAAGTTCCTGTTCTTAAAAAAAGTACTTCCTTGTAAAAAAACTACATACTTTTATGGCTTTTTCTTACAGAAAGTAATTCTTCTTAAAAATATTATATTTTCTTAAAAACAATCTTAGCTTTTAATGAAAGAGTAGCTCTCGAAAAATTACATTTTCGGGAAAGATTATACATATTCTTACAAAAACGACATAAAAATATACTTTCTTAAAATTAAAATTCAGATAAATGTAACTGACACTAGCACGGTCTTCAAAAAATGCTATATCACGGAAAAATACAACTCTGTGATATAGATTAAAAACTCACCTGAAATCACTGCAACAATGCGTGAACGCTTGAGGAAAAGAAGAACATGGTGTAAAAATTCTGTCTGTTCTTGTCGTTGGAATTACAGGCCTTTCAGTGATGTTGATACTTAGGGATCTTCGATCGATACTAATTCGCACATATGAATTGCAGAATCGAGTTTGTATACATACGATTGATGATCAACCGATGGTATCAATTCAGACACAGCAGTTAGGTATCTGATGATGAACTTGTCACGGAGTTCGAAACTAGTCATGCCAGTCAGTGTGTGTTGAACTGAATTGTCTATTATTTCCAACAAAAAACTAACGGTTTTTTCAATTAGAAAAATGTTCATAACTTATAAGCTTGTAGTATGAATTTCTCATACACTAACCAAAAACTAAAAAAAAATCGGTCAATAAAATTCAAATTCTTCTAAAAAAAATACATTCAATAAAAAAAAATGATTTCTTAAAAAAGTTTATCGTTTTACAAAAAGTATCCTTTCTTAGAGATCCATTTAAATTATCGTATTTTTCGACATGCACCTTACACGTTTTGGAACTAACTAGTACATAATATATAGCGAAAGGAACTTCGTTGCAACCGGGTGTCCGCTGACACCTGATGTGATGTTTTCTTTGAAATCGAAAAAAAATAAAAGCTGTAAGTTTTCTGAAAATCTATCAAATATACATCTGATTTTCAATTATATTATTTCAAAATTCTTCCTGACATCTTACCTACAAACGGGGTTTTACAGTACTCAAATCTAGATCTAAAGTTACCGATTTTTATCCAATAGTTTTAGAACCACTGTGCACCGGTTGCATATGCATATGGTCAGAATATGAACATCTAACTACTTGTAACTGGTATATGTTAGCAGATATGTCTATTTCATCAAATTGTGTGTGTTCGAAAACAAAAGACTGTAATTACTAGAAGCAACATTTTGACCACCGCAGGTATACAACAGGGTAAAGTCAACTGGAAAACATCAATGCACGCAATTTACAGCTAACATCATTATAAATAACTTTCAAATTCAATTTACACCATTTTCAAAACCCATTGAATTCACATTCTCAACACCATCAAGTCATGAAACCCATCATCATTGCTGATAATAATGGTTTGAGAGGAACATTGCCTCGTTTTGGTTGTGGTATTATTTCATGCATATATTTAATAATGACAAAATAATAATTTATATGGAATATAAGCCAACATCAAGCTGGTCACAACTGAACATCATTTGGTCCAAATGATTATAGTCAATATACGAAAATGATAGCAAATAACAAACCCAACACATTTCAGTGACAGTCATCATGATAAACTGCCGTTGCGAGTGGTGTGTGCGTGTGTGTGTAAGGGCTGAGGGTTTACAAATTACAAATGGCCAAGCGTATAAATATTGTGATATCATTTTTGTGCAACCGACCATCTGATAAAGCATTGGCTAAATATCATTTAAAATGGAAATAATCATAATCACCGGCAACGCCACCATCACCGTTGGCGTTGGTGTTCCCATCTTCATCACCGTCATCATGGTGGCCATCAGCGCCAGGCGGGCAATGCGTTTAACGACAATTCCATATAATTTGCGGATACGCTTAATATGTAATTCCCCCAGGTGCTCATTATTCACATATATCCGAACAGTTCGGACGAATTTTCACGCATACATTCTAGGAGAACGTTACCAGGGGAAGGCAAACAATCACTGGTGATGGAATTCGGCATGTCATATGAAATTGTCTATGCATTTTGACCAAATAGTACTCAGAAATATTTCCCTTAATATGGGTGTCGAGTTCAGTTCTAGTGTTTTGCTGCTAGTTCTTTTTTTGGGGGTGGGGCATATGGGTCCTTATTTGTTATTTTCAAATTGGGTTTCCGAAAATTTACGCTTTAAATTTCAAACGGTATTTGTGCTATAGTTTTGTGTTAAAGAAAAAATTTTCGGCGTGACTGCTGACAGTTTAGGGCTATTCAAAATGGAAATCTAAATTAAAACACAACGCGTTTTCACTGTAGAGAAATATTTTAAAAATGTATCAAGAGTTTTTGAACAAAATCATCTTTAACTGTTACGTTCAATTTCATGTTGATGGCTTCGTTAATCGTCAAGATTTTTGCATTTGGCGTATCGAAACTACCCGACTGATTGTTGAGACACAAATACATCAACAGCGTGTCCTTATTTCGTGTAGATTTTGGGGTGGGCCATCATCGAACTATTCTTAAGCTAAAATGCTTCAGATCTGGCAATAAGAGCGACTATATAATCTACAAAATCTTCTAATAAAATGGTTTTACTGTTCGCAAATTAAATGATATGGATGTGAACGACATGTGGTTCTATCTAGACATTCCTAGGAAACATTTATTACATTCAATTTTGTGTGAGTTTTGGGCCATCCTTTTTAGCAATATTTTTCTCAATTTCAGTATCATAGTCAGTTATTCCCATTTGAAGGATTTTCCACTGATAGTGTCGTAGAAACAATCATTTCAAAGTCTTCTGTCACGTTTTGTTACAGTCTTCTCGAGGCGGGAGGCTGAATATTGAAGTCTGCCACCAGTTGTCATAAAAAGGCCGAAAAATCTACGCCGAAATTCAAGATGCGTCAAAATCACTGACAAATTATTCCGTAAAAAAGAAATAGTCACGAGTAGCCCAAGGTCTTGGCGATTATAGCATTCCATGGCTCGGCAAAACAAACCTCTTCAGTTGCCGGCATTTGCGAAACTTCCCAGCAGAACTTTTTCCGATGTCGTCGGAATGTATACAGCGTTTGTATATGAGTCAAAAAATTAACTGCCTACACAGCCATACACGTTCTCTATCCAAAGGTATGTACGCACGACTTTATCAATCGTTATTATAATGCCGTTTTGTTATGTTATCAACTGCCTACTTATCCGCAAACCTTCTATGTACATTGTTTATAGAAAGTTTAGCATAGCCGAATTTGTTTATCTTCTTTGCTTACTGTGTTTTTTTAGTTGTGAAAAATTTGTGAACTGTACGCACGAGCCGCAGGAGAGTTTTAAAAATATGTGTAAAAAACAAAATTACATATAGTACATATATATTATGTACTAGTTAGTTCCAACACGCCTAAGGCGCCCGTTGAAAAATAGGATAATTTAAATGGATCTTGAAGAAAATATAATTTTTGTAAAATGATAAACTTTTTTTAAGAAAATTTTTTTTTATTGAATGCATTTTACAAAACCAAACCAACCCGTAAAAACACAGTTTTTGACTTTAAATTCTTTATATATGACCACACCCCTTTCTCCAATCCCGCCCATATTTGCAGTAGATCTTAGAATATGCACACCTAACAAACACACCCAATTTTGTTCAAACACCGTTAACAGGAGCAGGAATAATGAATTTTCAATTTGTGATTTTTATGGGAGGTACCACGCCCCTTTGTCCATTCCTGCCCATATTTTGATAGTTCAGTTTTGTCGTCGCCATTAGTTTGCCTGCGAAGTTTCACGGCAAAAGGGTTAAATTAAAATAAAGAATTTATAAAAGAATATTTTACGTCCTTTTTGTAAGAATATGTATTATATTTTCCCGAAAAGGTTCTTTTTTAGATTGAAGTACTTCTTTTAATAAAAGATAATTTGTCTTTTATAAGAAGAAGTACTTTTTGTAAAAAAAAGTCATAAGAGAATGAATTTTTTTACAAAGGAGTACTTTTTTAAGAACCGGTACATTTTAAAGAAGTGGTACTCTTTTTTGGAAAAGGTTATTTTTTTAAGAAAATGTAACTACTTATTTTCAGTAAGGCTACTTATTTCAAGAAAAGAAAAGGTATTATTTTATTTTTAAGAAAATGTACTTTTGAGAACAGAAATTTTTGTAGGAAAATGTATTTTTTTAAGAGAAGGTATTTTTTGAAGAAAAGGTTGTTTTTTTAAGAAATGGGAATTTTTTCGAATTGGACATTTTTTCAAGAATAGATACATTTTTAAGAGTAGTTACTTATCTTAAGAAATGTTATTTTGTTTCTCACAAAAGGTATTCTTTACAGAAACGGTAGTTTTTTAAGAAAAGGCAATTTGTGGTAAGAAAATTTACTTTTTTCAGAAAAGGTACTTATTAAAAAAAAACTTTTTTGAGAATAGGTACTTTTTGTAAGAAAATGTACTATTTTTAAGCAAAATTACTTCTTTAAGATAAGGTATTTTTTTAAATGAAAATTTACTTTATTTAAGGAAATGAACACGTATTGGTTTTGAGAAAATTTTTTTTTTTTAAGGAAAGTCACTCTTTTAAGAAATGTTCTTTCTTTAAACTTCTTTCCCTTTGGCTTTTCTAAATTCACTTTATATTGTGTTCAAAACTACAATATATACTAAATATTGGTTACAGGCTCCACCTAGAAATCGTCCACTTAAACAAGAAAATTGCCAACATGTTTTAGTCTAGACACAAACCAAAGCAAAATTACCCAATATAGTTGATAGCACTGGGTTGTAGTATAATAGTGTTAAAAAAAAGTTGTTTAGATTTAGCCCCCATCCCGCAAATAGTGTTGGGAATTTTAGTTCATTCTAGTGAGCGCTCTTTTTAGTTCAGCTCAGCAGAATGAACTAGTTCATTCATTTAGTTCACTAGTTCATTTTTTCATTTCAGTTCATATGAGCTGTGAGCTGAGGATCTTGTTTCAGTTCAACTTGGTGATTTAGTTCAATCGGGGTAAATAATCGCAAAGAGGATCTCCTTTTAACGGATTCCCAATGTGTTTTGGATACATATTGTGATAAATTTTTACAGTAAATTACGATAAAGCGATCGGGTTGTTCCACTTCCGAAATAGTTGAGTTTCTGTAATGATTTTATATGTTGAAACAAAAGTGATCATCTGCGCTGCAGTTGATGTGTAGAGCACGGGTACACATCCATTCGACAAATATGACAATATTCAGCAGTGTGACAAAGAGAGCACGAACCAGAAAATGAAGGGGAGACAACAGCACAACTGAAATTCAAGCAATTGTGTAAGCAAACGAACTACTGAAACAAAAGAGCGGAACAGTGTGAACTAGTTCATGTAATTCACAAGAGTGAATCGTTCAATTGAACTAGTTCGTTCTTGAACTACACAACTCTACCCGCAACGTGCGATACGAAACTTCGTTCCAAAAGTAGGTAAAAAAAGTGCAAAATAATTCAAATAATATTTAAAATATTAAATATTAACTGAAAGGTTTTTTCTTTTTATGCACAAACTGTAAGTAAATCGGAATTAAATCACTTTTGCATACATTCCCATACACATTATTCATAGGATAGTGTACTAGACTGTTAACTTCCCCACAAACCTTGTGGCTAGAGAGTGCTCATATACGAAAATAATTCTATACAATGTGTGCGATGAAAAAGGAGGCCATTTGGTCTGGAAAGTATATGAGGGTTGTACTTATAAATTATATAGAGAACCGTAGTAGTCGGGTCTACTTTGTGTATAGGAGAAAACGCGTTTTGTGTTGTACACAGGTTCTACTGGGTTACGACATCTTCCGATAGGGTGATACAGTTTGTGCTACGCTGTCAAAATTTGAATATTCAAGATGCCGCAAAAGTAATGTCGTAATGTGAATGCTTTGAAGTTTGTAAATGGCGTCAAATGTCACTGTGCTTTGACATCTATGTAGTAGTCAGTTAGAGAATAACTCAGCAACAAACAATGGAGCAATACATACCTGAAGAACGTGGAATTACTGTTGCAGCTTATTTGGCCAATTTTCGGTCTGTTGTTTTAACGCACCGTGAATTTCGTCTTGGTTTTCCTCATCGTTGAGTACCATGTGCGCGAACAATTAAGCGTTTGACTGAGCGCCTCGTGCAAACTGGGTTCACTAGAGATGTCGCAAGAGGTGGACAACCTCGTATTGCACGTTCGACCAAGAACATCGCCGTTGTGGTCGAGGACGTCAGAGAGAATCCACAAACATCGTCGTCTCGACATAAGCATACCGATTAGACATAAGCATACCTTCGTTGCAACGAATATTAAAGACTTAAAGACTTGAAGATAGATGTTCCCCTTACAAAGTACAAACCGTTCAAGAGTTGCTGTCTACTGACCGTAGTATACTGCCGTCTCTTCTAAACTTGGTGCAAGCAAGAAGAGAATGATTTCGTGTCCGAAATCATAATGAGCGACGGAGCCCATTTCCACTTGAGTGGTTACGTTAGCAAACAAAATATGCATTTCTAGGGCCCAGATTATCCACATGAAATGCAGGAAGAGCTATTTCATCCTCTCAAAGGGACTCTTTGGTGTTTCACATTCGCAGTGGAAAAGTGATTTCGCATTATTTTTTTGAGGACGCCGATGAAACCACCGGAAAGCATTACAGGCATATGTTAAACGAGTTTATTTTCGCAAGATGCTGAATTGGGTATCGAGAATTGTTGGGTTAGACAGGACGGAGCAACCGCTCACATAGCTCAAGCACTTATAGAAATTTTGTGACACCAATTTCCAGGCCGAGTGATCTCCAGTTTTGGAGGTCAGGTCTAACGGCGCCAGACTTCTTCCTTTGGGGCTTTCTAAATTCTGGAATTAACCACAACAAACCAAAAAATTCTGCAAGAGTTGCTAGGTAACATTGAAGAAGAAATCGCCAATTTGTATCCAGATGTGGGAACAATGGAAAATTCCATAAAACGAGCACAAATGTGCATCAACTCGAAAGGTTGTCCTATGACCGATATACTTTTTTTCAACTTATTGTAATACATACACATCTTCAAACAAACTTTTCATGGAAACAGAATTAATTTTTCTTCATTCCTAAAAAAAATGGTAGGCAATTCACATTATGACATTTCTTTTACGCCACCTTGTACATATGTCCCCAATATAGCCAACACTATTTACTCGGAATTATTTGATTGTAGCAACCGCTGGTTCGTTTGCTGTAACAGAATTGTGGTTGCCATGTCCGATCTGAGGTTGTTGCGACTGATGAGACACAACTGATATTCGGTTGAAGAACCTGGTCGTATAATTTATGCAGTGCTGACCACTGAATCCTCTATTATACTCGTTATGCCAACTAAAGTTTCTACAATATCGGTTGAAACAACCGAATTTGAAATTAATTCGGCTGCAACAAACGAAATTGGTCCCAAATTTGGTGGCAGCAACCGAGAGTGGCATCAATTCAGGTGCAGCAACCGAATTTGGTATCAATTTTGTTACTATTAGCGAATCGATCTCAATAACCGAATTTTGTATCAAGTCGGTTTCAACGATCGAATTTGGCGGCATTCGGTTGCTGTATCCGAATTTTTCAAAAATTCTTCTGTGATAACGGAATTCGTTTCAATACGGTTACCATAAAATAATTCTATATACTTCAAATCTAACGCTTACAATTCTAAAATTAATTATCATATTAAACAAGTTAAACAAAATTTTAAATTGTTGCGGTCAGGGTGATATCAAGATTTGTTGTGGTTTTTTTGGAAAGGCATGTACAAATGTTGTAATTATTATTTCTGCATTAAAACGTCAAATTTTGCACAAAAAAGGCCATATTTATCTGCGTGCAACACAGGTAGATGTCAACAGCTCCATTTTTCAACTCTGGTCGTTTAAGATGCTCTGCCATCGTCTTTTTATAGAAAGGTTCAGGACCTAAGTCGGAAATAGATGTAAAATGAATTTGTCACCCTAAAGAGTAACCCGTATATATTATTTCCTCGTTTTGTAACGTTTGATTTTTTTTACAAATAGAACTTTTAATAGGGATAACTGTCGAACTAACTGTCATACTAATGAAGTGTGTTTGACTTTTTTTCTGTATACTTTAGAAAATCACAATCACCATTCAAAGACTTACACCAGACCAACGTTTGCAAATCGTTGAAATTTATTTCCCAAATTTACCCACTGTTCGCCGAACTTATAGAGCACTTCATCAAGTTTACCGTGTACATAACCACTTCATCAAGTTTACCGTGTGAATTAAGGTGGACCTTGAAATGACATTTTTGCGATATTTTGGTAGATGAGGGCTCTATTCCGTGCCTTTTTGAAAAAAAATGACAATGCCGAAAAAAAAAATTAAAAAAAAAAACATTAGGGGTTGCGCACGAGCCGAGAAAAGGTCCACTTTGCCAAAATTAGGGGGGAAATTGCCATAGGTCATCAGGGGTCACCCGTAGGGGGGAAGAATGTATGGCCGACCCCCATTAACTTTTTACCGCCAACATTTTCCCCCAAGACACCCACCCCCTATCTCCTCCCCTTAGGGGGTCACCATACAAAAATGGAGGTTGCTCAGTATTTTCGAAAAACACCATAGGTCATCAGGGGTCACCCCTAGGGGGGCAAAATATATGACCGACCCCCATTAACTTTTCATCCCCAACATCTTTTCCGAACAAACTTACCCTCTATCTCCACTCCTTGAGGGACTCCCCATACAAAAATAAAAGAAGCTGTAATTGAGTAGTACTACTAAGCACTCTTAATATAATATAGTCAAATTAACATATTTTTGTTCGCTGATGGGTATTTCTTGCGGTAAGAATCGATAACATGTAGTAAATACTGTTTCTCTTCTTCGCCTTGACACAGTATTCTATTATAATCTTGTATCATTTTTACTCCTCTTTCGGCAGTGTCGTTCACAACGCGCAAGTTATTTACAATTCTACGACCTTCTTGATAGTCTGCGCGAGATTTCCAGGTTGCTGGATTTGCAAGAATGAAATCTTGCGATATTCCAAATCGTACAAATAAATTTTTGGTATTATGAGAGACGAAGTTGCTCAAGTCTTTAGCCAAGAATTCCTCATTCACATCTTTGAATTTCACCTCGATTTTTTTAACGCTGGTGCTTTTGATTACGACGCGAGGAGCTGGGGGAACCGGGTCGTCTTCTTCATCTTCTTCACCTTCTTCGTCTTCTTCATCTTCTTCACCTTTTTCGTCTTCTTCATCTTCTTCACCTTCGTCATTCTCATTTTCTAGCAATGCTTGGGCCATTTTGGCCTTCAACTCATTTGAAACCTTGTCATCGAAAAAGGCAAGGGCTATGTGCTCATCGGCGAGATACCATAGGTGACCGATAAATTTCTTTATCATTACCCGAGATAAATCCTGCTCAACGGACTTGTACTCGACGATGTCCTTCAAAAACTTCCAATCTTGATTCGGCGCCTCAGCTGCTCGAGAAGAACCAAACCATGCCTTGACGTAAAGTCGCACCACAAAAATACAAACGTGTCGAATACCATTCAATTCACATACAGATAAGTGAAAAGTTCTCCGAAACAAAAACATCTTGAGGCTGTAAATGGCTTTTGCCATCCATCGAGCATGGGAAACGGGTCCTGGAGGTCGGAAATGGTAATTCTCAAGTTTTTCACCCAGAAACAAAAGAATTAATTGTAGCATTTCTTTGTAGTCATCGCGAGGGTGTTTCTCCTTCAATTGATCTAAGCAAAACTTCTTTATGCCGACTTGCATTGCCACAGGAATTTTTCTGACGACTTGATCGTCTATCAAGCCAGAATGGAATGGTTTAACCTTTACAGCGTCCCATTCCTGTTTGAAACGGTCAAAGCAAGGAACGCCTGGTGCACTGGTCTTTCCCATTTTTGTCTCAAAAACTTCCCTTAGCACCAGTTCGTATACGTGGTGTCTGCAAGGTAAATATAAGATTTCTCTCTCCAACAGCCGCTCAAGAGCAACTGCGGCTCCGGAGAATGGGCCACTGTTCGTTGATGTCGTGTCGAAAGAAAGTCCTTGTATTCGATGTGTCATATGCCAAGATGCCAACAGTTGATAAACGGCATGTGCTATTCTCCGGCCTTTTCCTTTTCCATCTTCTACTTTGGGAACTCCAAGAAGTTGTTCTTTTTCTCCGTACGAGACAATTACCGGTAGACGGTCCACCTTCTTTGTACCCACAAAATCCAAAAGCATTTTGCCATCCCAATGGACTACGAAGGATTTAGCTGCGACAAGCTGGAGATGAATGAAACGCGTTGAAGAATAAGAAATCTTACTTCTGGATTGTATTTCACATAACTCAGTATGTTCTCTCGATTTCAACGCCGACATCTCCGAAGCGACGTACGGTTTATTGTGTATTGTTGAGGATCGCGTCCAAATGCTTCTGCCGCCGCTATCATAATGCCGACCGCGTCTCGGTCAGTCACTTTGCACTTGTCCAAAGCTGATAGGACTCGTTCAGTAAAACATTGTTTGTAACCTCTTCTGTCACCAACACTTGACGGGCCAGCTTCTGCCGGAAAGTTTTCGTCCTGTCTCCCATTATCATCGCTTGAATCACTGCTTGAAAATTTAACCACTGCAATTGAACGAATTTCAGTTGAATATAAACATTGGACGAACACACAAAGCGCGAAATAGCTTACCGCCTTTAGCGAACCGATCTCTACTAGATTCCGTTGCACGTTTGCGTCGCAACTCTTCTTGTTCTTCGCGCTCAGCTTTTCTTTTCCTCGTTCGAGTATCAGTAGCGTCCACACCTCCCATAGTTCCTGGCCGGCCATCTTCTCTTTGCTTTAGCAGAAACTCAATGTCTTCGGTATTTGTCATTTTCTCAAGGGCGTTGGCGTGTGCGATGTCGAAAAGATTATCCAAGCTATCAGAGAACGTATTCTCTTTTTCTCTAGTGGACTCACTCAGTCTTTCTGTGAGATGACTTTCTTAAAGCATCCCACTCATCGTGCAGCGCAGCTATTTTTCTTGTGACATCTCCTCTGGCTTTCGTCGGAATAGCTGCTTGGCGCCAAAAAATCATCACTGCGTCCGCGACTATAACCGCACTATTTTTCTTCGACATGTTTCGTTTGCGAATGTTGAAGAAATGCATTCTTAGCACTTGCTTCTTCGACGGTAATTTGTTCCCCGTAATATTCATGCTTGGATAACCAATCAAAAAAATATCGTCGCGCGATCTAAGTCGTGTTGTCATCTTAACTTTTAAAAAACGGGAGAAAAATCAATTTACTTTTCGCGGTCGTCGGCACTTGTTGAATGACAACAATCGATGAATGAACTGCTATTTATAACTACTACGTATTTTGCAATATTTTACTGCCAGGTACTGATGAATGGGGGCATCTGCTAAGGGTGCCTATGTACCTGATTCAGCACGTGTGCGTTTCAAATTTTTCAAGACTTTCCAAACAATGACCACTCTTGAATATTGGTGGAATTTCTGTAAAAAAATCAAAAAAAATCAAAAAAATCTCGATATTGTGCAACTGTAAATACATAGATTTTCAGTATTTTTGTATGGGGAGTCCCTCAAGGGGTGGAGATAGAGGGTAAGTTTGTTCGGAAAAGATGTTGGGGATAAAAAGTTAATGGGGTCGGTCATATATTTTGCCCCCCTAGGGGTGACCCCTAATGACCTATGGTGTTTTTCGAAAATACTGAGCAACCTCCATTTTTGTATGGTGACCCCCCTAAAGGGAGGAGATAGGGGGTGGGTGTCTTGGGGGAAAATGTTGGCGGTAAAAAGTTAATGGGGGTCGGCCATACATTCTTCCCCCCTACGGGTGACCCCTGATGACCTATGGCAATTTCCCCCCTAATTTTGGCAAAGTGGACCTTTTTCTCGGCTCGTGCGCAACCCCTAATGTTTTTTTTTTTTAATTTTTTTTTTCGGCATTGTCATTTTTTTTCAAAAAGGCACGGAATAGAGCCCTCATCTACCAAAATATCGACACAAGGTCCACCCTAGTGTGCATAACAGCTAATACGCAATACTTCCGATTGATTCATATCCACATTTATTCGTTCAGATAATAATCATCGAAATCGAGTCCGTACGGTGCGCAAAGAAGAAGCCATCGCCGCTACGACGGCGGTCTCAGCGGTCTCAACTCGGTAGCAGGCCGTCAATAACTTGGCAAACTTTGAAGAAATATCTTGGCCTACATCCATATAAGATCCAACTGGTGCAAGAAATAAAGCCAGCGGACAATCAGTTGTGTCGTGTGTTCGGTGAATGTGCTGAGAATGAAATGGAAGTTGAACCACATTTTTATTGTCAAACCATCTTCAGCGATGAGGCTCATTGCTGATTAAACGGATATTGCCAATTTTGGAGCTAACACAATCCCCATGAGACTCTTCAGAATCTATTACAACCCGAAAAAATTACTGTTTGGTGCGGTTTACAGGTCGACGGCATAATCGGCCCATTTGGTTTTAAATCAAAATGTGAATGAAGAAAGCTACAGGCAAATGATTCGTGTTTTTTTATTCCTCATGTCATTACAAATAATTGTAGAGGAAAAATGATTGAAACAAAACGGCGCAACATGCCCCCGTGAAACCATGGCAATGTTGAGATAAACGTTTGGTGACCGAATTATCTCAAGAAAGGGACCTGTGAATTGGCCACCTCTTTTATCTGATTTAACACCTTTGGACTACTTTTTGTGGGGCTACGTCAAACCTCTGTTCTGTGCTAATAAACCGGCAACGATAGCTCATTTAGAAGCCAACATTTGACGCACTATTGGCGAAATAAAACCAGGTATGCTCGCAAAAGTGGTGCAATATTGGACCGACAGGATGGCGTTCATAAGGCGCTGTCGCGGAGGCAATATGCCACAATTTATTTTAAATCATTAAATTTCGTGATCCAAAATGTTGGTCATTACATTGAATTTGTTATGTTTTATTTTAAAAAAAAAAACTTATGTATCTCTAAACAAAAACACCTCATATTTATTTATGAAACTGCAGGAAAATAAAGCATCATTAAAGCCCCGTATTCAGTTCTTCCGAAATTTTCGTAAGAAATTTTGTCATTTATCTCTAACCGGAAAATGCTGTTGCAGAGAGTTACCACATATCTCTGATTTACCTTGCAAATATTTCATTTGTAATTCAACTTTGCACTCAATTTTATTTATAACGCATGTGGTATTACTTTTGTTTACTAAGATATTCCAAATGTCAAAATTCCGGTCCCAAACAAATATCAACCAATTATTTTCGTACGAAAAACTTTAGTGTAACAACCCTGTACTTGATTTTGACTACGAAATTTACGCAAAGAGCTGGGTACCAAGCAAATTAAAAGTGAGCGAAATTTTCGCTTCATCTAATTTTCGTTAATTTTTATACACGTACTTCTTATGTCAACGAAAATTTCATAAAAACTGAATACCGGGCTTAAGCTAAGAGGAACAAATTAAAAATGCAATTGTGACACTATCTAAAGTCGATTGTAGCAACCTCTTACTCGGCTATGACAACCTCTTATTTTGATGGGATTTGGCTGTAACTCGGCTATGAAAACGTCTAAATTGGCTGTGACAACCCCTAATTTGGTTAATATAAACTCTGATATGGCTGTGATGGCTTCTAGTGTGGTTTTGTGAATGTTATTTGCGAATGTTATTGGCAATAGTGGTTTCTGTTGGTCGATTATGCGAAAAGAATTTTATCTTAGAACGGTGATTTTCGAGATACAGGTGAACAATTTGGAGACGCTGTTGAGGTGTGAGTCTTTCCACGATAACTTGCCAAACGATACTGCAAAAAAAACTGACAAAGCAGTTTGATATGAGCCACGCGTGATTTGTCAAAAAAAGCCTATTGAAAATAAAAAATTCACGATATTTCACCCGATACAAGAGCCGTGCACGCTACCATTGCCCCACCAATTACCAAACAAACTACCTAATTGTCTTTATATACCCAGTCTGCGATATGACTCTGCTACGAATACGAGACGGATCCGTTTCTTCGGGCATTTTGCCCGAAACGGTCATCCGTTACTGACTCATAACGAATCCGTTAGCGTATGAAATTCCTCTCGCAAACGCGAATCGTTTTCGGATCCGTCTCGAACTCGCAATGGACGTCGTATTCGAATCCGTTTCAGATTGATAATTTTGTAAATAAAATGAGTTCGAGACGAATCCGCTTTTATAATTTTTTACGGATTCGAAAAGGATTCCTTCCGATATTTAAAAAATATTTTAAATTAAACTAGGTAATGAACAATATTTTGCACCTCTAATCCCCTGAATTCTTTCACTTACATTACATATCAATTTTCAATCAAGAAAAACTCATTGTTAGCTAACTTTTAATTGTTTTTGTATTGTTTTAAGTTTTGTGTTTTAACTAACCAGATATGAATCTGCGACATTAAATATTTCACTGATTTTTAGCGATAAGTAACAGGTTCGAGAAGGATCCGCCAAATATCAATGTCACTGATTCGCTTTTTATGCTTTTACCGACTCAACGGGTTGGAGAAGGATCTGCTAAATCGCAATTTCACTGATTCGCTATTTTTGCTTTCACGGACTCGAAACGGGTTCGAAGGGATCCATCAAATTGCAATTCCACTGATTCACTTTTCTATGTTTTTACGGACTCGTAACGGGTTCGATAGGGATCCGCAAAATATCAATGCCACTGATTCCCTTTTTATTTCGACTGGTAGGACTGTAGGACTTGTAACGGGTTCAAAAGAGATCCGCCAAATCGCAATTACATTGATTCGCTATATATGACTGGTAGGACTGTAGGACTTGTAACGGGTTCGAGAAGGATCCGCCAAATTGAACTCTCCCGTCTAGTAACGGGTTCGAGACGGGTTCGAGAACTCACATTTTGCTGTTTTATGTTTTTACGCACGCGTAACGGCTTCTAAACGGATCCGTATCCGTTTTTGTACATATTGTGTTAACGGATTTTATTACAAACATTTTTGCGCTCTTATAAATGGGTTACGGCCACAAAGTTATGCAGAGTACAATATAGCCGGCTGTGGTTGAATAGACTTGTGGTTGAACAGTAAAGGAAGTTTTTTTTGCTTTGATAGAACTTACGATAGGATTAGGTATCAAACCAACTTTTTGCCATTTGTGATCAGTATACTCTGGCAAGTAATCTTGAATAGATTCAGGCTTAGAGACAACTTCGTGATTTTTATGGCGCACATAATTATCCATCTGAGCCATAACACATACTCTTTAAATGACGGGATAACACCAACACGTCGAAGAACTGCCCGTACTGATGAGAATATCGCCGCTGGAACCGCAAGTGTGGAAGTAGATCCAAATTTTTCGATTCGGATTTATCGATTTATCGATACTGAAAGATCTTTGACTACACCCGTATAAGTTTCAGTTGGTGCATGAATTAAAGCTACGATTTGGCTGTAGAGTATGTGGAAACTGACCCGATGTTTTATCCTAAATTGTGTTCAGCGATGAGGCTAATGTTTAGCGTAGTGGGTTTGTTAATAAACAGAGTTACCGCATATGGAGTGAGACCAATCCACAACGACCGTACAGTCTCCATTACATCAAAAATAAAAAGAATCACCGTTTGGTGCGGTTTACGGACCCTATTTCGTCAATAATTAAGCCGGAGCTCGCGTTACGGTCAATCGTTACTGCAACATGATCAGTCACTTTTTAATTCAAAATATGTATGACATTGATCTTGGGAGATGTGCTTTCAACATGATGCCGTTACGTGCCATACCATCGATTTAATGGTATCAAAACTTGGCGATAAGTTGATTTCGAGAAATGGACCTGTAAATTGGCTTCCAAGGCCGTGCGATTTGTTCGTGTTATTCATGACATACGGCTAGCAATGCTCGAATGCGCCTCGTCATGAACAGCCGCAGTGGCCATAAGTCCGAAATCATTTTCAACTGTTAATGTCATGTCAATGAGAAGCCAAAACAAATGAGCAGCCTGATTGGTTATGCGATCACTGATATGTTTCAGGTTTAGTAGGTGACTGATGTCACTGAAGCTCATCAAACTACCGAGCATATTCTTTTGTACTTAGAAGGCGGATGAGCCAAACATATGGACCAGCAGCCAATAAAATCCAAAAGAAGGAAATCCGGGTTCGACACATTGAATTTTGGCCAGCGTCTGATCCATAATGGGCGGCTGCAATAAAATATCCAGGCAGTACGTAAAATGCAAAACTCCGGTGGACTGGGTTTAACTCCCGCCACCGTTCATACTGACAGTGAATATACAACAAAGAAAAAGAAACCCCCGCAAATGTTATAAGGACCCAGATTTATGGATATGCACTTGCACCGCTATCCGGTATATGCGATGGACAGGACATGGCTCTACAAGAAAAAGAAACTGCAACATATACTACAGTTGCCATGAGAAAACAGATGAATTTGGTTGTGGATTTGTAGTTGGGAAAAGACTGCGACATCTAGTCTCTAGGTTCAATCCTGTGAGAGAACGTATATCCATAATCCGCATAAAAGCGAAATATTTATATATTTCCCTAATTTGTGTGCATGCCGCGATAGAAGACAAAGATGATGATGCCAAAGGCATATTCTATGAACGCCTAGAGGAAACTAATGACCCTGCCCTGGCCATGATATTAAGATTGTACTAAGAGATTTTAATGCCAATATAGGAAGGGAGAATGTGTTTCATCCAACTATTGGCAATTTCAGTCTACATGCTGACAGTTCCGACAACGGTATGAAACTGATTGACTTTGCCGCAGCAAAAAACATCGTCATAAAGACATCCACAAGGGTATTTGATCAAAAAAAGAAAAAACAAATTGATCACATGGTATTGATGGAAGGCAATCATCCAGTGTAATGGACGTACGAGTGACAAGACGAGCTAACACCGATTCTGATCACTACCTTGCAGCAGCAAAAGTTCGCACAAGATTAAGTAGAGCGAAAATCGTGCGAAACCAGACACAGATAAACCTTGACAGTGGAAAGCTGCAATTACGAGAGGTAGCCACAGCCTACTCAAGGAAACTCTCGCAACTTTTTGTACAGAACCCACCTCCTCTCGATGACGATCCTGATGTGCAGTGGAAACCCATTTCCGACTCTATAAAAACTGCCGCAACAACCGTACTTGGTTTTGTAAAACCGCTTCGCAACAAACCACGGTACGATAAAGAGTGTCGCATTGCAAATGATAAAAGAACGCTACACTTATGGCAATGCTTCAGTCAATTGCAACGCCAGCTGCATCTGAGCGATATAGGGAGAAAAGAAAGGAGGTAAACCGTCTCCTGAGGCATAAGAGACAGCAGTGGAGAAAGCGCGAGGGTGAGAAGATTGAGACATAGATAAGGAAGCACCAAGCCCGAAAATTCTACCAAAAGACAACGTCGGA
The DNA here is from genome assembly GCA_963931995.1 of Phaonia tiefii. Taxonomy (NCBI): domain Eukaryota; kingdom Metazoa; phylum Arthropoda; class Insecta; order Diptera; family Muscidae; genus Phaonia; species Phaonia tiefii. Next base: position 191,102,207 of record OZ008367.1, on the reverse strand, counting down.
ATTCTCCACGCAAATGTGCAGAGCATGTGGAGGATATGAAAAGATCATTTCTCTGCGCTACTGGCACCTGAGATATCAATTGATGATCACAATTCGTCAACCAAGACGAGGGCAAAAGAGCTATTGGCCGGGTGAACATAACAAAGCCGCAGGAGCCGATGGATTATCGGCGGAGCTGTTTAACTCTGGCGGTGGTGAGCTGATAAGGTGCCTGTATAAGCTCATTAGCAAAATTTAGTTATAATTTTTTTGATTAAAATCTAGTTTTTATATTATTGTTTACAATTTCAATTTCTATCTCGCAGGATTGGTAAATAGAAGTTTTACTCTTTTGATGTAGTCCTTTTCATACCAACTTTATTTTTGTTTAAGTCAGCTTTCATGCTTCAATTATCCATCTACTTTGGCGTCTTCTTTCGAAAAAACCCGTTTCCCATTACATCCCATGAAGGGATTGGGGAGAGCTTCGCACAGCCAGTGAGCTGTGCGCTTTCTAAATTTTTCACTCGTTGATTGGGACCTACAGTTTTACACCGGTTCGGAACGATATTTTGGTAAGCTTTTTCATGGCTAAGTACTCGTTAGTGTCGCCATCAATAAGCGAGCTGGTCGTCGTCGAAGGAAAATGTAAGGTGGTCAGAACAGGTATCGAACCCACACTATCATGCAGAGGAGCCGCGCACACTAGCCATTGAACCACCGAGGGCTACGGCGCCTTCTATAGAGTTAACTGAAATCTTCTGTTTTTTAAATAGTGCTGGTGGTATCTTCTGCCAATCATGTTACGTCTACGTTGCAATTTTTTTTGAAATCGATAAAAATATATATGTCGAAAAAACCCATTTGGAACCTGGGTCTACACTCAGAGAACTAATTGTTTGAAAGTAGGTCGTAGCAACCGTAAATTCGGCTGTTACCACCGAATTGAGGTTGCCACAACCGAATTGAGGTTGCCACAACCGGATTGAGGTTGTTACGACCGAATTTAGTCTCCACAACCAAAATTCGGTTGAAGCAACCTCGTTTCATAATTGATTCGGTTGTGACAACTGAATCTTCAAATTCTAATCGCTCAGTCAACTAAATTATTTAAAATTTCGGTTGAAACAACCGAATTTCAAATTAGTTCGGATGCAACAACCGAAATTGGTACCTAATTCGGTTGGCCTTACCCAACCTCAATTCGGTTGTAGTAACAGAATTTGACATCAATTCGGTTGTAACTATCGAATTTGGTTCAATTCGGTCGCAGTAACCGAATCTAGTCTTAATTCGGTTGCAACGACCGAATTTGGCGTCAATTCGGTTGCTGTAACTGGATTTCTCATGAATTCTGTAGGTACAACCGAATTCATTTTCAAATCGGTTACCACAACATAATTCTATGTATTTAAAATCTGACGTTTAAAATTTTAAAATCAAATATTACTATAAAAAGGTAAGTAAAATATATTTTGTATTAAACCGTCTTATTTTGCAGATGTTATTTAAGCAGATATCAACAGCAGCTATATATGCGGTAGTCTGGATACAAAACGGCTTTGGACCTAGAACAACCGATACAACACCTCAGAAGTAGTGCGGTGTCCCATGATGGCCGGGACTTCAATAAAGGTTGGAAGACGCATGTAAATTAAATGTATTATTCTACTTATATAGATTACCCCATATATATGACTTTATTTTCTCGCTTTTTAATTCATTTATAAAAATACAAGAAAATAAATCATCACTTAATAATAAAAAAAAACTTTAATAATTCATTTATGACAGTATCTAAATTCGGTTGTAACAACCTCTAATTCGGCTGTGACAACCTCTAATTTGGCTGTGGCAACCTCTAATGAGGTTGTGCCAACCTCTAATTCGGCTGTGACAACCTCTAATTCCGCTGTGACAACCTCTAATGAGGTTGTGTCAACCTCTACTGAGGTTGTGTCAACCTCCAATTTGGTTGTGTCAACCTCTAATGATGCTGCGTCAACCTCTAATGACGTTGTGTCAATCTCTGATGAGGTTGTGTCAATCTCTGATGAGGTTTTGCCAACCTCTACTTCGGTTGTGACAACCTCTTAATTCGGTTACGGCTAATTCGGCTGTCTCAACCGAATTTTTCTGTGAGTGTAGTATTCGTATATGTCACAAACATCAGCTCTATTAAACTATTCGCTGTAGAGCAAATAGTAGTGTTTACGTGTACTGTTGAATATTTAAACTTAAGTTTCCAGAAGTCTCTTGTAGGATTTGCTAACCATGTACTTCAATGTCATACCTATCACAGGCGACATTGCTTAAAATAATTTATGTACAGTTTAGTGCTTACACGGCGCTGCCGTTACTAATAACCGCTCAACCCTCTACTACACAACAAAAGCGGAATTTGTACCAAAATGTGTACTTATACTTTCATAATCATAAAATTGTCCATTACTTCTACATCCAGCACATCCAGTCACACATAATGACACACATTTCTGACATGGTACCAGCAGTAAGAGTATGATTTTCATACAGAATTATATTCACGTTTGTGATGGGATTTCAGTTGCGTTTTTTTTTTGTTTGTACCGCACATATTAAGCATTCATTGCTCTCAAGAGTCCATCACATGTACTACACATTCACTTATACACACACAAATCCATTAATTAATGAGCGGTAAGGGATATAGATTAAGTTAACACGAAAAATGAAAAACACAACAAAAAAACGCGACTCCAAAACCTCTTTTGCATAAAGTTGGCCAAGGTCTGCCCAGAGGCAATGAACAACAAAACAAAAAACAAATTTAATAAATATTTTATGTACAAATTAAAGTTTTAGCACTTGTTTTTATAAATCGAAATATCAATTATGAAATCTACATAGGTAAGCCGCAATCAACTGTAATTAGTACAATTAGACACGTTTTTACATCATTAGTTGAAGTTCAAGAGAACGAGAAATAATGTAAAAACTTTATTAAGTTCAACTGAAACGGACACGTTAAATGAAACACCTTTAATAGGTCCCGTATGGTAAAAGATAATTAATTATTATTGTCGTACAACAATATGGGCGTGTTTTCGTAACTGCTATACGTTACGTCTTACAAAATGATAACTTCCACGTTAACATGTATAATTTTAAAATTTAAGGCTGACACCGATAAAAGTTATGCAAATTTTATTGTATTTATTTTATTTATTTAGTTTACAACTATAATTTGCATGCTAAACTGGATATGAGGAATAGCGTCGAAGGCCTTCAGCTCAAATTTACATTTAGGATAATCTTAAACATTCAATTCAATTCAATTCAATTCAAACAAATTCAATATTTTGAAGGAATATTTGAGAGATCAAGATCGGTATCTTGAAAAATTATTATACGAGAAGCTAATATTTTGGGGCAGTCACATTGCAATCGCAGACCGGTGTGCTATTGTTGTTGAATAATGAACCGTGTGTAGCTATGGTATGTCCCACGCGACGTCCTTCGTATTTTGTTTAGTCCAATCTTCTAATTATTGTTTGAGCAGTTAAAAATCGTAAATGGGGTTTCGATCAACATTAATTCTCTTGTAACAGTTAGATGTTAAATTAAAAGTGTTAACCCGATCGCTATCGGTATAGTGTTTATTGATAAATCGTACTAAATCCTTTTTATAAATATGTTGCGTTGTGTGTAGTGGGTGTTTGGACGCTATCTTAGCTCCATAATCAGCTAGTTCATTACCTAGTATCCCAATGAGACCGGGAACCTAAACTAAAATGGTGTTTGGAAAATATTGAATCTGTTTAGTTCTTAAATTTGATGTATATATACCAAACAAACTACCTAACTGGCTTTATATTCCCAGTCCGCGATATGAATCTGTTACGAATACGAGACAGTTCCGTTTCTTCGGACATTTTGCCCGAAACGGTCATCCGTTGCTGACTCATAACGAATCCGTTTGCGTATGAAAGTCCTCTCGAAAACGCGAATCGTTTTCGGATCCGTCTCGAACTCGCAATGGACGTCGTATTCGAATCTGTTTCAGGTTGATATTTTTGTAAATAAAATGGGTTCGAGACAAATCCGCTTGTATAATTATGGATACGGAATCCGCTTTTATAATTACGGAGTGAAAACTTCCTCGTGTAATTCGAGCACATGAAATAACGTATTTCCACGTGAAAGCCATCGTGAATTGCAGTAATACGCAGGGCCGTATGATCAGCTCCGATATCTATCGACAGTTTTTTTTTTTAAATTCTGGCCTTTAAATACCTAGTTTGTATGTAAACTGCTCCAATGACACATTCTAGTACTTGGTTCAGTTTAGAGCCCATTGACTTTGATGCAAGAACTTCCCTATGGATGATGCAAGGGATCCACATAGCATACGGTGCTTTTCACGAATAAGCGCTTGTGTATCGCCATACCTGCCAAACATGGATCGAGCATCATCAGTACATGCACCGATACACATTTCCAATCCAAACCATTTTCTGCAATAAACTTATCAAGTATTGAGCGTCTTGAGCGTTCCCACCCTCGGTAATGCTTTTATAGAATAAAAGGTCTTCGTCATTATTACTGTCCGTAGCCTCATGGAGTTGTAAACCAAATCCCTTGCTTTGAATTTTTTATATTTATTTGTAATTAAGATCTTCAGCTATTTCATGGATTCTTCGTCTAATAGTATTGTTAGATAAGCGCACCTTGGAAATTAAATTTCACCGTGTCGAGAGCAGCCGGTAGAATAAGATCTTCTGCAATAGTCTGAGGTGTTTTACATTTTGCCACCCTGTATGCCACCCTGGATGATGCTAACACTGCGTTGTTAGATGCAGTGGATTGCTTAGTGAACACGTTTTTGTTTTTATTAAATTTTGTAATTTCCCGTGAAAACAATCACGCGATTTTTCGGCCGTAGTTGGATGAACTGTATCGAGATGTCTCTTTAATTTACTTGGAATTATACATTCGGATGATAGTATTTTCAATTCAAAGAACACACTGCGGTTTTTCTTCATTGTTTACTTATATGGAAGTAAAACCAAAGTCCAAATAGCTATCATCGTATTTAAGACATTTTCACTTCGAAATTTGTAGTTCTTTAACCCTTTAACCCTCTTCATCCTTATTTGTTGTAGACTAACGTCATACTTCGTCATTATGACTACGGCCTATTTCAAGACGCTATAAATAATATCGTGAGCAAACACGGGAACCAAAATTAGTGTTATTTATTTAATTTTTAATTAATATTCAACAAAAATTTCAGTTTGCAAACGACTAACGCTATACAAAAAATGAGATCAAACCAAACGGAAAATGTAATATTATAATATATTAATCATACAATATTAAAATATAATATTAAATATTATTAATAAAAAATAAAATATTTGCGATTTCGGATGATGATAAATTGTCGGTAGTTTCGGATAATGATAGGGGATCGACTCACGGCGCCCCTCTTTACTTTTTACGGCACACCAGGGCGCCGTGGCGCACACTTTGGGAACCCCTGTAGTACAGCATATTGTACCCAGATGATCCACCGACAAACCTAGGTTGTGGACTCCAATATAAACCGCAAGCGTTAACAAAAATTACACGATGTGTCAGGGGACACCCGGTTGGAACGAAGTTCCTTTCGCTATATATTATGTACTAGTTAGTTCCAACACGCCTGTAGAAAAATGCTATAATTTAAATGGATCTTTAAGAAAAGATATTTTTTGTAAAATTATAAAAAAATTTTAAATAAATTTTTTTTATAAAATATATTAAAAAAAAGTATATTTTTAGGTCCTTTTTGTGAGAATATGTATTATATTTTCCCGAAAAGGTCCCTTCTTTCTTCTTCTTATTTATTCTCTTTTATTAAAAGCTAATGTTTTTTAAGAAAATGTACCATTTTTATTAAGAAGTACTTTGTGTAAGAAAAAGACTAAGAGTATGAACTTTTTTTTACAAAGATGTACTTTTTTAAGAACAGGTACTTTTTAAAAAAGTGGTAGTCTTTTTAGGAAAAGGCTACTAATCTCAAGAAAAGAAAAGGTATTATTTTATTTTTAAGAAAAGGGACTTTGAAGAAAAGGAATGTTTGTAAGAAAAGGTATTTTCTTAAGAGAGGTTGCTTTTTTAGGAAGGTTTTTATTAAGAAATGGTAACTTTTTTAGAATTGGTCCGTTTTTCAAGAACGGTTACAATTTTAACAGTAGGTACTTATATCAAGAAAGTTATTTTGTTTCGCATTAAAGGTACTCTTTTAAGAAAAGGTAGTTTTTTTAAGAAAATGCAGTTTGTTGTAAGTTATTGTACTTTTTTAAGAAAATGTACTTATTTAAAAAAAAGGTACTTTTTGCAAGAAAATTTACTTTTTTAAGCCAAGGTACTTCTTTAAGAAAAGGTATTTTTTTTAAGAAGATGTACCGGTGCACACGACCTAAGTACTCGTTCAGGCCGCGTGTTCACATATCCACACGCAACCTTGATGTCTTTAAGCGTGAATGTGGAACAGTGTACACGATTTACATTGGGTTTATATACATGGAATGAATCTGTGGCCCCAGGAGAACCTGGATTTTTGCTTGACCCGGGCGTTTTGCATACCCATAATGCGTCAGGGGCGGACAAAATATAGGGTTATTTAGTCAAATGAGAACAGGTGGATAGGTTTTTTTTAAAGTATTTTTATTATTTTTATATTGAAATAAACAATTTGTTATCATACCAAAACAATTTTGACATTCAAATCCAAATTTTTTATTTTTCAAATTTATTAATATTATTATTATTTTTCAAATTTTGACTCAAAATTTCAAAATCTAATCTATACATGACCTAAGCAGAGTGTTGTTCAAAACACTTGATACAAATGGGTATGTTGCACTTGACACAGAAGGTATTGATAATTTTTGCAGTTTTTCGAGCATAAGGAGTTCCCCGTTCTTTAGCCATCTTTTTGTAGCACACCGAGCACCTCTTTAGTCTGCCTCTTGGGTCCTTCAGCTTCTTTCAGAATATGCTTCATTGTAACAGGGGGCATCTGCGGTGGCTGTAGTTGTTCAGTGACCACGGATATATCTGCTGGTTCCTCTTTTTCCTCAGATGCTGGTTGGTCAGATTGGCCTAGAACCAGCTTTATCACTAGTTCTTCTTTGAACTTTTTGATAGGCAATTTTTTATTGTTGACTTTGTTGTATAGGTGAAGAGCATTGACAACAGTTGTAGCAGTGATTAGATGGAAACCTAATCGTTTGTACCATTTTACAGTTCGGCGCAAGTATGGCGAATATGCTGAGAGTTGGTCAGAGATATCAACAAACGATTTTCCTATATTGTAGTCAAACACCATCTCTGGCTTTGTGATTTCTCTACCGCGGTTTACCTTTGTCACCATTGTATCACCATGTTTCGTGCTCAGCATTAACACAACCCGTTTGTCTTGCCATTTAAGAATAACAATTTTTTGTTGGTTTTGCTGGGCTTTCTGTTCTCCTCTTTTTAATTTTGTCTGTACAACATCAGGGGGATTACCTTTTCGATTCTTGCGCAAAGTTCCAACCAAGTGAGTTTTTCTTTCTACTATTCTTTGAGCTAATTTCACACTGGTATACCAATTATCGGTATAGAGGGTTCTTCCATGATCTACAAGCTCTCTAAACAGTTCCATAACAATTTTCTCAGAAACAGCTGTCTCCTCAACTTTCTCTTTTCCAGTATATACTTTCAAATTCCAGGTATATCCGCCACCGACACACAGTTTGAATAACTTTATGCCATATTTATGCCTCTTATTGGGTATGTATTGTCTAAAGAGAAGTAGTCCTCTAAAGGGTACATTACTTTCATCGATACAGCATTCCTCTTCTGGAATGTATGATGTCTGAAATTTTCTTTGAAGAAGAATGACAAACTTCTGCAGTTTAAATACACGGTCAGACGTCGGAGTTTGTTCTTTATTGTTGCAAAGATGGAACATAGATAACAGCAACTCAAATCGGTTTCTGTTCATTACTTCTGGAATACCATTCTTATAAATAGGATCTTTCGACCAATAATCTTTTAGATGTCGCAATGGCACAAGACCCATCCAGAATAATATTCCAATGAATTTTCTCATTTCAACAGCATCGATATCAATCCACTTTTTGATTCTAGCGTTAGGGAGTGAGGTTTTTGCCAGAGTTTGCGCCGCAAATCTATTGGTTTCAATGACCAATAGACCAATTATTTCATCGTCCAATAAGTGATTAAATCATTCAATGGGCCCTTTCTTATGTAGTTTCGTGTAGATATCAGGTGGAACTCCGGTGTTTCCAAGTATTACATCTGGAAACGTCGTTCTTTCCCCTTCTACTGACTGCCATATTGACTCAAAAACTGTTTCTGACACATCCGGATTTATATTATTTTCCTCCTCAAGAGCACGAGTTGGCGATGGCGTTGAACAAAAATCTGGTAGAAGGATGTTGAATGAACGTGATGTTGATGGGCTTGAACTGAAATCTGGTGAAGGGATGTTGGATGAACGAGATGTTGACGGTTTAGCAGAACATAAGGATTGTCGAGCAGTTACCAGATTGTCTAGTATTTCTTGAGAATCGTCGCACGCAGATGGAGGTGGTACTGTGATGCATATTATTTGGTCCACACTCGTTGAAGTGGACGGAACGACTTCTACATCTGACTCTTCATCACAACTACTAGAAGGAATGTAATCCCTGTCTCTATCAATATCATCATCAGTTTCTGAGTCACCAAAATCGGACAGGTCAGAGAGATCAGCATTCAAAGTATCTCTTTATCACTAAGTGTTTTCTTTGACATTTTTTATTTATTTTTGAAATTAGGAAAATTAATTCGTCTGAAACAATAAAGAAAGAAAAAAATTTTAAATGTTCACAGGTGATCACGCGGAAAATTGCTGAAGAACCATGGAAAATGTGAAAATTTCCAGATTCTGTTTTCAAATATTCAATAAGTAGACCCAAACAGAATGTTTTCAGGAAAAAAATTTTTTTGGCCCGAGTGAGTGAATTGCGATTTTGGGGCTTGGCGCGAGATGTGTTAAGAATATGAGTAGGTATTTTTTTTGAGAAAATTTACTTTTTTTTAAGAAAACGGACTTATTTAAGAAAATTTTATTTTTTTAAACTTCTTTCACTTTGGCTTTTCTAAATTCACCTTTTATTCGGTTTAAAACTACAATATTTAAGAAACAGGCTCCACCTAGAAAATTTTCCATTAAAAAAAATTTCTCCCCATATGTTAGTCTAGACACAAACCAAAAGTAAGAGTAAGTGTGCTGTCAAATGTAATTCCATGCTCAGGGTTGTATTTAATGGATTTGTCAGCCTTGAACTTCGGATTTCTCAATTTACTTTTTATTGGGTTGAAAACAACACTATGTAATAAACAGGCTCCACCTAGAAAACTTCCCGTTAAACCAAACCAGAAGTGAAGTAGTTGATAATGATGGGTTGTAATAAAGTAGTTTAAAAAAAAGTTGTTTAAAATGTTTTCATTTAGCCCCCATTCCGCAACGTGCGATAAGGAACTTCGTTCCAAAAAAACATACGAAGAAATTCGTTAACCCTTTAATAGTAATTGTTTGAATGAATGGTTGTTGGCAAAAAGTATTAAAACGGTTTACCAGTACTCAGTAATAAACTTTCTCAAATATAATTTATTTAATATAGATAACATAAACTATTGAGAAACATGGCAACTTTCGTAAAAGCCCAAAAAAGTATTGAGATTTCACTCAAACGCATTTCCTTCTCTTTGATATTCATTTTAGTCGGTGTAGCAACCTACTTAAACATGTTGCCGTTCTGCGAACTCAAACATCTCCGAAATTAAAACGTGTTAATGGAAAAAATTTGACTTTTGGGTTGTTGAAAAGCGTAAATCTAGCGCGAAACACGATAAATTGTCAACTCTGGCTCTCTATACTATTCAATACTCTTTGGCGACGACAACCTGCTTGTTTGTTCACTGCCGCTACATCAATACCATCATACTTATTGCCAGGCAGAGGCTATTGTTGTACAAAAACCACGCATGTAATGCTAACGCGCTGTCGGTTGTTTGCATGTGTTCACTTTGCCCTACCCGTGCATACAGATGTTAAAACACATCAAAAATTGTTTCCAATTACATCCCATGAAGGAATTGTGGAGAGCTTCTTATAACCAGTGAGCTATGCGCTTTCTAGTTTTATCATAAAGCGATATACAAGAGCCTCTAGCCCTCCTTTTGCGTTCTGTCTATTACGACGAAGTAGTATGTCACTTCATCGAGTTCGAGTTGCTGTTATATGTTACTCTTTTGTTATACAGAAATAAAAGGGAATGCGTAGTTTCGTTCAATGCAACCAATATAAAACATAATTTAGCTGTCATTAGTTTCAATCAAACAGTATTTAAACTTAGTTTGCTGCATGGTTTGCTTCTGGTTGTTTATCGCTCTCACACCTATTCACTCTGTATTTTATCAATGTTCTACCACATAGTCTGTCAGCTGTGTCATAAATAGCCCGTGGTTTTTTATTCTCTTAGTGCAACTTACATTTGTATTTTAAACTGGTTCTGGCGTGATTTGAAGAAGCTTTATCAGCCTAAATATTCCGTGGTGTCGCGGTTAATAAACGAGGTGGACGCCGTAGAAAAAAATATAAGGTTGGCAGAGCTAAGATTGAACCCACGCTCTCCTGTACAAGAGTTGCGCACACTACCATTGCACCAGCGACGGAAAGAATATAATAAAACCTAGATATTTTATAAATATCGCGACCTTAGAAGAAAAAGTTTCTAAGTGCACCCAGTAATTGTTGAGAAGAACCATATTAAATGCTCTTTGTTAATCAAATCACTGCAGTTAAATATGTAGTAATAATTTGTTCTATTAGATATCACGCCAACGATAAGAGACATAATTATTTCGGTAGCAGTAATTGAAAACATACGACCATTTCATTGCGATGAAATATGCGGATTAAATTATCAAAATTTGTCAGTTAGAACCATGTTGTTCCAAGGTTGCGATATATAGTGATCTAATATTTATAAATAATGAATTACAATATAATTTCATAATTTCAAGTTCAAATTTATAATTTTAGTTAATATACGTAACAATATTTCTAAACTAATTTATCCATTATCTACATTTTTATAACGAACAGCGTTTCAAACTACATTAGTATATTAGGGAGCCAATTTTATTGGTGCTCTTTGTTTCCTTTGATTTATGATTTCCTGTGATAACATAAATTTCACTTTACGAGCTAATAATAATATTGATGTTATGACTTTTTAAAATCAAATATGAAGAAAAAGTTTTGTTTTGTATTTCGATGGTTATTAAAAAAAAAGTTCCAAAACAAACAAATCCTACATCTAATGGATTTGAACAAAAAGCTGAAACAAATAACTTGGTTTTGTAGAGGTCAACACGCATAAATAAGGTTAATAAAAAATTTATGACATGTTTTAAATTTAAGTAACAATAATAGCCCACTACCGAACTTGGTAATAAATGTAACGAAGGGGCGAAAGAAAATGGGGTGAAAAACGCGAAGATTTAAATGAACAGAAGTAGTAACAATGTTTGATATTTTTATAACAATTTTAAAAGCTAAATGGACATACTAATTTATAGGAAAATCTTCGAGGAAACACATTTTAAAACGTCTTTTACAGTATTTGTAAAAATTTGGGTGTACATTTTCATGTATTAAACTGATTGTAAAAACCATAGAGTAAAGACTTATAGAGCTGTCATTGTTCTCATCTGACATTTCTTTCACACTACTCGTGGGGCGGTCGGTGCGATAGAGAGATATTGGACGTAAATTGACTTACACCAGGTGGAATTACAAAAAATAGTTTTGATAAATTTTATTATTAGTATATATTTGTGGTGTATTTATACAAAAATGTTAACGCACAAATCGAAATGCCGTTGCTGATTTATTGTAGAGTGGTTTGAGCCATTACTTATATCTGGTATTATTCAATCAATACTTTCCAACATCCAACCGCCCATCTGCAATACACCAAATGTCATCAATTTACTGAGAGAGTTGGCGACTCTTTACGTCATTACTCTATGGTAACAACGCTTTTCGAAGTGGTTGTTTGTAAAAAATATAACTGAGTTCAGCAAAATCTAAAATAACAAAGTTTATATTGAGAGATGAATATACAAAGGATATAGCTCATCATTTTACAACATCGAACATTTTGTGATGACACCGCTTTTTAATCTTAGGTAAGTTAGATGGAAAAGATGTCCTGTGTTCATAATAAAAATTACTTCAAAAAATATTTTACAACTATACCAGCAAATGCCAGCAATTTCGTCAACGGCTATACAGTAATGTATATGAAATCATCTAGTACAGTTTTACCGCATTTCATTATTATGAATTTTCCTTTTAAAATTACCAGTATTTGATTTATTTATTTTCTGAAACGAATTTTAACTTTGCCTCACTACGAACATTTCATTAGGCTATGCCACAGAATAGCTGGCATGAGTATTTGTTATAGCTGTGCTGCTGCAGTAACTATGCAAGTTGAAACAGTAGTATCACAGCGTTGCTTCGTTCGTACTTCGTTGAAATGTGTTATTGCTTTGATAGTGAAGGCTATGAAAGCTGATGTTGATATTCGAAGGTTGTCGCAAACTTCCAAAATTAAAGCCTTTGTATGCAACTGATCGTGTTCACATGTTATTTTGTTTGACAATGGCTCCGTGCAAAAATTTACCAACACAATTTCAAATTATTCCGAAGATCAAAACGAAATTGGAAAGGCAGTCTGTACGAGTATTACACGAAAAGTAGATCTTAAAAATAATTATAATTATATTTATAAGTCTAAACCCATTCGTTAAAACAAAACAAATAGATTTAAATAATATTGAATGCTGCACAAAAGCTTGGTCGGTTTTTTTTTAGGAAATTTTACAATACGCACAAGTTTATTTTTACTTCTACGGGTAGGGCAATCTATCAAAGTGAACACACGCAAACAACACACAGCTTTAGCATCACATACGTAGTTGTTGTGCAACAATAGTCTCCATTTTCCACCGAAGAAATCAGTTTGCAGATCGAAATTTATAAAGGGGCTCTTTGTTTATTCGAGGCAAAATTAGATAACTCATAAGTCATCGGGTGCTGAAAAAAAAATAATTTACAAAACATAGAGCAGGGGCCTTCGCTGTCAAAGGTTCACAATTTTTTGCACGACTTGGAGTGACGCGTTCGGGTTCTGATTCTTTAACTGCTCAAACACCGCATTAAATATAATTTCATCGATTTTTGAAAACTCGAAAGCGGCGCGCAAAAAGTTCAAATCCATATTAAGATATTACAGAGTTTAACAACAAAAGTTGCAATATCTCGAAAACAATTCAGCACACTAGCACTTAACTTGAACTGAGAATGAAACAAAAAAAATTGCCGTCGACATGAATCTTGCATGAGATATTGTACCCCATGTGCGAAAAGTACCACCATTATCACCAAGCAATGTGATAGTGAGCTCCAAGAGTTCTTCACAATCGTCACGTACCTGAGTCTGTTTGATCTTTCATCGCCAAAACTGGTGTCTTAAAACCGTTTGATGCACATGCACAATAAGCATGACATGTGCTATATGTATTCACCATCTTCACAATTTTGAAAATGTCTCCAAATTATATTAAAATATAAAATTAGATCTCATTTTTACTTCAGGTGTATTGCGAGAGGTTAAGGGGTTTATTGTTTTTTCTCAAATTTTTTCCGAGTATTCTACTTGACCCATAGAACGATGTTTTTGCTAACCAAAACCTGTACCTTCAAGCCTTTTTTCGGCCCGTATAATGGAAAAATACTAACATTCATTAATACCTTACCTGGGACATACTACTTTCTTTCGCATTATAATACGTGAAAAAGGTATGTGTGCCCGAGGAAGATACATATACATATATGAATCTCAGTGTCCGTGGAAGGTTTACTTGTCGATAAGCTCATATTTTGCTTCACCAAATTGATAGTGCCGATTACTTTCACACAACTGCTGTGCAGAAGTACGATTTAGGACTAAATAAGCGGAAGATATCTCTAAAGCATCTAAGGTATTCATCGCCATTATCATCGCCACACCCAACCACAAAAAAGAAATGAAAATCTTAATGCCAATATTTGTTCTTTTTTCTCTTTGTAGTAAAGCGCAGTATTTGCGATTTACGAACTTCAAATTCAGCGTTTAATTAACTTTCATCGCAGTATTCATCGTTTAATTAACTTTCATGTCGAACTGTAAAGGGGAGAAGATTTAGTTTCCATGAGAAATAATAACACTGTGCTACAGTGAAAATATACTTGAAACGCGACCTAGTACAGGTTATAGACCTCGTTGAGTAGATCACAGATCATTTTTAAAAATTTCAGAAACACCCTCAAAATTCAGAGTTATTCTGAAAAAAACTGTTTTCGGAGTGGTTGCATTATTAATGAATGCGTAAATCAGTCAAATTTTAACCGTTTTTTATTTTTTAAACGGTTTATGAAAGAAGAAGAATAGATTTTTCTAACAATATATATATTATGATAGGTTCATAAAATATTGGTAGTAAATTTCCTATGAAGATCTAAAAAATTGTTTTCATTTTCCATTTTTCTTGACTTTGACTACTTTTCATTATGAATTTTTGTATGAAAGTATGTATATTTGTGTTCTAATATTTAAGAAACATTTTCTTCTGAGAAAACTGCGCTTTACATTTTTAAAATCGGATAACAATTTCAAAAGTTATTCGATTTTACTTTAAGAGCTTTCACTAGCACTTGATACCCCCAAGCGGAAAAAATTAATTGAGATGACTTTTTATATTTATCATGATCGTTAAGAAGATGAATTAAATACTTTTGGTTTCTTAACATTATCTTTATGTTTTTCTTGTAATATTGCCGTTAGTTGTTTTGACATATACCAACTGGTAGTCGCAACTTGCTAGAGAGCAGAGTGAAGAACGAGCGAAAAGCAACTAGAAGGAAAACAAACAAGCAACATACATATGATTACATTGTGTTTTTATGATTTTATTAGAAAAGAGTTAAATTGGTTATAAGTGTTACTGAAAGTTAAAGTAAAATAAGTAAAAAGTTATAAGTAAATTGTTACTAAAAAATTTCAATTAGAAAAAGTGAGTTTGTGAGATTTTGTGATTATACTAAAATTATAACGTTGATTTTTTCTTACTTGGCAGTGTGTGACAAGCGCCATTATTTTTGCTTCATCTGTGGCTTATTCGCTGACAAGAAACATCGCTTAGACTTTAAAAACATAAGGCTTTGGTTAATTCTTTCAATGCTTTGTTTAATCAATCGTATGTTTTTAGTAAATGGTATGAACCCAAATGTGTTTGCATAACTTGCTCTATTGCACTTAAACAATGTAAGTCCAGAAAATTTAAGAAGCACCCATTGCCATTCTCCCTCCCTATGGTTTGGCATCGTCAAATTTTTCATAAGCCGGATGATTGTTCCTTCTGCCAAACAAATATCGATGGTTTTCAGTTCAGAAACCGCAATCGTATTAATTATGCTAATGTATGTACTGTTTCTAAACCGGTATTAAAAACAATTGAAGATGATGAAAGTTTAACAAAGGAACACCTCGAATCCGGTGATGAAACGTCTGATGAGATGGACTGCGACCAGTCATTTGTAGCAGGATCGGTTGAATTGCAGTTAGTAACAAATGAAGATTTGCACGATCTTGTGCGAGATTTGAAGCTATCATGGAGGCAAACAGAGATGTTGGCGTTGGAAGTGACTTAAAAGTAACATTTGCAAGAGACAACCCTCAAATGTGTTTTGAGCAAATATTTAAAGCTGACGATGATGATAATAATCTTATATATTGCTCAGATATAGATGATTTGTTTCACTGCCTGAATCACCAGCATCAACCGAACGATTGGAGATTATTTTTCGATGGCTCGTGTAAAAGTTAGTATTAATTTCATGTTACATCAAAAACAATTAAATTTTTTTAGGTCTAAAAGCCGTTCTATTACATAACAAAAATCAGGTACCTTCAGTGCCAATTGCGTACGCTACGAATATGGAAGAGTCGTATGCAACAATGGAGAAAATACTTGATATGATACGCTATAAAAAATATCAATGGCAAATTGTTTCAGATTTAAAAGTTTTAACAATTTTATTTGGAATGCAAGGTGGCTATACCAAATTTCACTGCTATCTTTGCGAATGGGACAGCCGGAGCAATGACCAATACAAGTGCAAAAACTGGCCATCGAGAACATCTTTCCAAATAGGTCAGAAAAACGTCGTAAATAATCCACTAGTGAACACGGATAAAATTATTTTGCCACCACTTCACCTTAAGTTGGGCTATATGAAGCAATTCGTGAAACGATTGGATAAAGAAAGCAACGCTTTTTTACATTTAAAATCACTTTTCCCAAGAATAAGTGAAGGCAAAATAAAAGAAGGTACCAAAAAAATGTTATTCTGATATAGATTACCGTGTTTGCACTCTTTTAAACTCTTCAATTTCTAGGTATTTTTCTTGGACCGCAAATCCGAAAAATTATGCTCGACGAAGATTTTTCTAAGAAGCTTAATGTGGTGGACAAAAGAGCATGGACCAGTTTCATTTCTTTATGCAAAAATTTTTTGGGAAACGTAAAAAGTGATAATTACGTCGAAGTAGTGAATGAATTCCTTGAAGCATATGCAGAAACGGGATGCAGAATGTCCATAAAAATCCATTTTATTCACGCATATTTAGATTTTTTCCCAGAAAACCTAGGTCAATTTAGCGATTAGCAAGGCGAGCGATTCCACCAAGAAATTTTAGAAATAGAAAAGCGTTTCGATGGGAAGAGCCAAGTTACTGCAGGTCACTTAAACGGGAAACAGACGACTTGTTGTACATCCGAAGGAGGTCTGCTAAGCATTTTTAGCCATATAATTTGTTTTTGTATTTTTATTTGTTTGTGTTATATATAAATTAATATTTTGAAAAAACAAACTAATATTAAACAAAACACACATGAGCTAACACTTTTGTGGATACTTTCAATGAGACGAATAACTCAAACAAATTTGTTGTAACAAAACAAAAACAAAATAAACAAAACATCTGTGAAATGACAACAAAATCCGTTGCCGGGAGTATCAAGTGCTAGTGGAAGAGCTTAAAGTAAAATCGAATAACCTCTAATTTAAACATATGTATTTTGCTTGTTTGGTTTCCTTCTAGTTGCTTTTCGCTCGTTCTTCACTCTGCTCTCTAGCAAGTTGCGACTACCAGTTGGTATATGTCAAAACAACTAACGGCAATATTACAAGAAAAACATAAAGATAATGTTAAGAAACCAAAAGTATTTAATTAATCTTCTTAACGATCATGATAAATATAAAAGTCATCTCAATTAATTTTTTCCGCTTGGGGGTATCAAGTGCTGGTGAAAGCTCTTAAAGTAAAATCGAATAACTTTTGAAATTGTTATCCGATTTTAAAAATGTAAAGCGCAGTTTTCTCAGAAGAAAATGTTTCTTAAATATTAAAACACAAATATACATACTTTCATACAAAAATTCATAATGAAAAGTAGTCAAAGTCAAGAAAAATGGAAAATGAAAACAATTTTTTAGATCTTCATAGGAAATTTACTACCAATATTTTATGAACCTATCATAATATATATGTATATTGTTAGAAAAATCTATTCTTCTTCTTTCATAAACCGTTTAAAAAATAAAAAACGGTTAACATTTGACTGATTTACGCATTCATTAATAATGCAACCACTCCGAAAACAGTTTTTTTCAGAATAACTCTGAATTTTGACGGTGTTTCTGAAATTTTTAAAAATGATCTGTGATCTACTCAACGAGGTCTATAACCTGTACTAGGTCGCTTTTCAAGTATATTTAAATACTTGTATATTGTAGCACCGTGTAATTGTACAATTCGTGCCACAGCATCTCTAATCAAATTACTTACCTGATTCTTACAATTCCAATGTTTTTCTCAATTCTCCAATATCTCAATTTCGACATTTCTTCTTTGGATGCAAATTTCATATCAACGCCCATCATTGAACCAGCTCGTTCTTTCTTTCGATGATTTTCCAAAAATTCTTTACCCTTCTCATTTCTCATCGTCGGCAATACATTGGCAGCAGGAATATCAAAAATACCCTCTAACGCTCCAATGAAACCATCAAGTTTTTGTTTCATTCTGGCTGCCATTTGTACCAGTTCACTTTGTTAAAGTTTTCCCAATCTTTGTAAGTTTTAAGTAGCCTTTCCTGAACATTTATATGTATCGCGAGTTCGTATACTAGCTTGTTGAAAAATAGCAACCGTTAAACTTGCACTCTATTTTGAGGTTAGTTTTACAAAATGCATATTGTAGAAAAATACTTCCAAAACTTGCGTGTCGACTGATTTAATGTGATACATGGTCAATAAAAGCAATTTGGCGCTCTTTCATCAGCTTTACGTGTTTTCAGTGATAAAACAGGCGCATCAAATGCTTTCGCCATTTTCAAAGTGATATGACGTAAATGTGGAATAAGAATTACAACACTGTGTGTAATATTTTGAGTCATGGAAATATAACCATATATGGACACCACTACGTGATAAGAGGCAAAGAAAAGACCCATGTCTCCCAGTTTTGCCTAAAGTCATGGACTTGTTTTTTATGGGCCCCAAAGATTTGGGGCCTCGGTGTCATTTTTGCAAAAATGTGATCAGTTTGCAATTCGTTCGGAATTGTGATTTACTCTCTGAGGGAAAGTTGTAGCTCTTGAATAAAAATTGTGAACATATAAAATCAAAATAACTTCATCTTCAAAGTCAAAATCGCAAAAAGCTTTAAAAAATTGATTTTTTTTACATTTTTTCCCTGTTCAGGCTCATAGGTAGCAAACCGTTCAAAATTCAAGGAAACAATTCACCACAAAAATTTACCTAAGAACTCAATAAACACCTTTTTAGAACATATGACCTTTCTAGGAATAATTCTTAACAACGTTTACTTTAACATTGAGATACTTTGCTATCTCACCGACCGCAGCAGCACAGGCAAAGCAGTAAGCTCAGCACACGCAACAAGGGACGCAGCACACAATATAAGAATCATTCCTAGGAAGTTCATATGTTCTAGAAAGTTGTTTATTGAGATATTAGGTACATTTTTGTAGTTGATTGTTTCGTTGAATCTTTATGACAAGAACTACAACTTTCCCTCAGCGAGTAAATCAAAATTCCAAACGGTTTGTAAGATATGAGCCTGATAAAATTTTTGGGGGTCCATAAAAAAAGTGCATGACTTTGGGCAAAACTGAGAGACACGGGCTTTTTTTGTCTTTTATCACGTAGTGGTGTCCGTGTATGTTTATATTTTTTCGTGTTGCACTGTGTAATTTAAAAGACTGTTAGGTTTATAAACAATATAAAGTGAGTATATTGAAGATGAAATTCAACTTTTCGCTATCGTAAACACTTGTCGAGTGAGAAAAAAAGATTAATGAATAACCTATGAATACTACGTATCTTCAACTAAATTACATGTAAAAACTGATATTCGAAATTTGCCTGAAAGGTACTTATGAATGGACACAACTGTTAAGTGTGACTACCCACCTGGTTACAATAGGATATTTAACTTTCACCCATTTGTTTTCACCTCAATATTCTTTTATACCTCCGAAACTGTTGTTGGTTTGAACAAAGTCGGGCAACTTCTTGTGGCCTGAAATTGAGGATATGGACTTGGACGATATTTGGTTCCAACAGGATGTTACCCCTTGCCACACAGCCAACGAAACAATGCTTCTTTTGCGCGAGAAATTCAATGGCTGTATTATCTTACGTCGTGGCGATGTTAATTGGTCGCCACGATCATGTGAATTGACACCGTTGGACTTTTTTCTTTGGGGATATTTAAATGAAAGAGTGTACGTCAATATGCCAAGAACAATACAAGAACCAAAGGATGAGACAATTCGTCATATTAATGACATTCAACCTGAAGTATGTCTCAGACCATCGTATAGAGGTATGCCACCGAAGCCATGACCAGCATTGGGCAGATATTTTGTTTCACACATAATTGCCATAGATCATGAAAAATACATATTAAGATAATTTTTTAAAAACTTTTTGTTTTATTTACAATTAATATAGTGCGTTTTGGTTGGACAGCTGTCACATATATTTGATCCGATTCTTAAAAATGGAGCGCTTTACGAAAGAACAACGAGTTATAATTGTGAAAAGTTATTAACAAAAGTTGGAAAGTTATGATAAGACCGCTGGCAAATTTCGAAGAATTTTGATTCGAGAAAGTGCAGCCAATGTGTCAACCAATCGAAGAGTGGTCAAAAATATGAAGAAACTGGATGGGTTGAGGGCTCTTACTACGTCAACGTACCGGTCGGTCTCTTGAAAACATTGCTGCTGTAAACGAGGGTGTCGCCGAAAGCCCGTAAACAACAATTCAGCATCGTTCAACAGCTTCAAATTTTACGAAGCACTACGCAGGGTGTTTGACAAAACACCTTTACCTTCATGCGTACAATATTCAGCTTACTCAGGAGCTCAAACCAGCAGACCATGGATGGCGCCTGCAATTGGTTCAATGGGTAATGGACCAAAGAGAAGTCAATGACAATTGTTCAAAAAAAAGTCATCTTCTCCGACAAAGCACATTTTCGTCTGAGTGGCTTCATAAATACACAAAATTCTCGAACTTTGGACTCAGAAAATCCTCATGCAATCCATGAGACTGACCATGATGGCAACTGGCCATCAAGATCATGCGATTTCTTTCTTTGGGGTTTTGTGAAATCTCGGGTTTATGCGAATAAACCAGAAACAATTCCCGAGATCTCTGTGAAAAAGTAATGGAAAATTTCATGAGAAGAGTAATTGTCTTTCATCTGAGCCGCGGGACTCATTTGACGGATATTTTACTCCATAGTTAATCGAAACAGGTCTTCTCTATAATCCAATAAAATAGTTAGAACTGTCTCAGAAAATACGTGGTATCATTGTAAAATGAAAAAGTGCATTTTTACTGAGACACAGTTATGTGGAAAAGTCCACGACCTTCGGCACAACATTTAACAATTCAGAATTGCTTTTTATAGAAGTGCGCCGGACTTTTTGTCGGTAATGCAGATCTGCTGGTGTAGGATCCGCTTTAGAATAAATGTTTATTATTTATATTTCAATGTTTCTTTGTGGTATTCGAATAAAGTTTAAAAACTGCAATGAAAAAAAACTGAAAAAACTGCAAAAATAACAGAAAAATCTGCACTGAACACAGCCACAATATGGCTACAAAGGTTTTTTCGCATATCACAGGAACTGCAAGACTATAGTTTTTTTTGTTACCATTATCGCTTTCATTTCGTGCTTTCTTATTGTGACATTTACGATTCATTGGCGCTACCAAATTTTCGTAGACACCGCATAGCCGAACAAAATTAAATTGAAAAATTAGGGTAATTTCAAACCCTGAAAATTACAGATTTTATTATCGAAAGATATTCGCTTATAAGGTATCCTAAGTCGACGTTACTTAGATACTTAGTTACATAGATACGATTGGTCAACATATTGATTTATACATGATTCAATGCATAGAATGTAACTTTGGACTTCTTAACTGACACCTTCATCATTCAGACAACATTAACTAAAAATTTCATCAGTACACCTCTTCGCCTTAAATCCGAGTGAATAATATTCTGCGATACACTCATTATGATGGTCCGCATGAACTCGTAGTTTTATGATATTTCTATTATTCCAGATTCGAATACCCCACCCGTTATTCTTTTAAATAACTGGCAGAATGTCCAAATGTTAACTAATCGAATTGTATGCCCTTTTTAATAACCGTAACCAATTGATATTACAGTTCCAGTAGTAGGTTAGGTTTGGTTTAGAACACGCAACAATAAAAGGTAGTTTCCCGTATCTCCTTGCGTTTGTGTTAAAATCAAATTAAGCGCACATATTTTAGTTGTCGCACTGATCTCATTTTGTCTGATCCGGTGTCACCCACAATTGAATTTAGAAAAATTCTTTTATCCCATTAAAGATTTTTAATTTTTTTATTTCTTTTCTTTTATTTTGTCAAGTTTATATTGTATTTCTTTGTTTATGTTGTTGTGTTTGCAATTTGGCTTTCTTGTTTCTCTAATTTTGTAATATTTTCTAATCTATTATCCGAATTTCTTGACGCTGGTTTCGTCCCAGTGTCGCAAATTTTAATGTAAGGAATTCAGTCACACGGCACCATTTATTGACCCGACTTAAATATGATAAAGCCTTTCATTGCAAAAGTCTTTGTTATAATTGGAAGGTCTTACATAAATTGCGTGATTCTAGCTTTGCACATTGCTAAAGGTTTTTGCCCTATTTTCCTTTACATAAATATTGAACTTAGACATTTTTAACGTCAATGCTTTATAAATATGTAATATCAATTGTAAATGAAGACGAAAAAAGAAAAACAAGCTTTGCACGTTTGGAACAATTCAAATCATTCAAATCTGAGCTGAATGAAAAATCACATTCAATGCCTAATTCATTTCCGTCGTCTTAAATTTAAATATTGAAAAAGGTTTTCAGGCCCCTATAGGGTAAGGCGCACCCAATATTTAAAAGCTCTAGTGTTGTTTACTATCTAGATGGTTTCGATGAACCAAACCCTTTTCACGACTTCCCTAATTACACTGTTGTAGTCGTACAATTTATCAACATTCTAGCAAATTGTATCGGTTGTTCATAGGCCATGTGAACTAACAAAACTTTACACTTTCTGCCATTTCTTATTTTCATTTTTTGCAATAATAAAACATTTGAATTTTTTAAGCAGAAAAAATATTTTTTCTTTAAATTTTTCTTTAAGTATTCGCGCAAAATCGGACGCGTCGTTATTGAGTCATGATGCTCTTTATGAGCTATTTAGGGTGACTCGACACGTTCAGATTGTATTAATATGTTCACAAAAGTTGTTCACCTTTGTCAGCGTTACAATTTTGCCGAATGTTGTGAGTGAAAAATTTGGAGTGCCTTGAAGTTATGCTGAAAAAAGTGGAAAACAATTTTTTTTTCAAAAAAGTAAAATCTGAGAATTGGTTAAAAACGATTTTTTCAAAAAAAAAACCTAATACAGACATTTCAGGGCTACCTATCAACTTAGTAGGCTTGCCCCTAACCGATACAATGTACTAGAACGCTGACAATAACATTTCATGTCAAAAACTACAACAGTCTTATCTAAGACCTGCATAATACAAAAATCACACTCTCAACGTGGTATGATTAAATAGAAAACACTCATTGCTTTCATTGGGTGTCACATCCATTTCTACCGCACCCACATCGGATTATCAAAATGCTCTCCAAACAGAGGTCTGATACAAATTCTACGATTCTTGTTTCAAGGGTTCGATCAGAAGTTTTATTAATCAAATGAAACGCCAATCACCCAATTCAAGCGTCCTAATCGGCTTTGAAAACAAACTCCTTGGCTGAAATCCACTCAAAAACGAGAGAATTGAACCAAAAATCCGGTTAATCCTATTTATTGCCAAGGTTGCATTAGAATGTAGTAAAATTCGTTATAACTACCTAGTTGGAAATTTCCTAAAGGCGTCATCAGTGACTGAGAAGTTACATATCAGAGTCCCTGCTGACTTGCCGATCTGCTCGCATACAAAAAACATCATGTCACCCCCTGATATTTTCATACGTTTGGTAAAAAGTTAGCAGGAATTTTCGGCAGTTAGTATTAGTGGCGATCAGCTCATAACATGTGCACAGGTAGTCCATATGTCAAAATTCATCAGTTGGTAGGTAACGATATGTCATCTTCTATTTGCTTCCTTGTTATATTTAACTTATTATAATAAATAATAAGATTATTATAATAAAACTTCAATTAATCTGAAAGAAATATTATTAACATAATTCGAATAATTCGAATATTTATGTCCATATAGAGCCATATAAGTATATGCATACATAATTCCTTGAAATGTCAATATTCTGCTATTAATTTTCAAATATTTTTGAAATAAAATCTGAAAATTTATGACATACATTCCAAATATAAATTTTTCAGCTTAAAATTTTTTGAATATCTTGAAAATGTACGCTCATGACCCGCCGTTAACAATTGATGAAAACTTTTCGTATCGTCATTCAGCAGTGGCTTTAGTAAGAGTCAATCATGACATAATGCTGACAAATCAATAGGACGGTCTTACATAGAGTGTTAACTCCTTCACAATTTATGTCACCTAAGCCAAAACTAGTGGCATGTCAGGAAGATGTCTTATATAAATTGTCATCACCTACTGACATTGTCCTAAGGACATTCTACTGGCAATGTAAACTAATTAATCTGAGTTAATTCGGCGCCCAGTTTTCGTTGCAATTCAAATTCCCAATAACATTGTCTTAGTTGATGTCTACGTCGCTTATTCGTTCATTCGTTATGTAACACCGAGAGCAATATTCCACCTGGTCTTTCCAGCGAAGTCTTGGTCGTGCTATTTTTCGATGTCCTTACAGTGTTTCTTCTTAAACCTTTCGACCTGGTTCATTCTCATCCATTCTACTGGCATGGCGTAGCAGCATACGCGAGCAGCATGTGGATTTTGTTGCTGATATGATAATGATCTCGATTAATATGTTGAAGAGAGCGCATGTTAGGGTGTCGCCCCGCTTGAGGAATCGTCTCGTACTAAAAGTTCGGTGAGATCTTTACCAATTGTTACCAAGGATTTCGTGTCGGACAGTGTCATTCTACAAAGGCGTACCAGCTTAGCAGGAATACCAAGCTCCGACATACCTTGGTATAGTTTTCCACGTATCGGACTATCGAAGCCAGCCATATAATCTACAAAGAGGTGAAAGGTGTCGATTTGTTTTTCGTGATATTTCTCCTGGAATTGGCGTAATGTGAATATCGGGTCTATGGTTGACTTACCAGGCCTAAACCCACACTGATAAGGTCCGATCATGTTTGCAACAAGCGGCTTTAATCTTACACGCATTACGTTCGGAAGTGCTTAGGAAGCGATGAATAAAAGCCATATTTCACTATAGTTTAGGCCACCTGTTTGAAAACAGGGCACAGTATGCTTAACCAGACCAACTGTTTTTGCTCGAAAAGTGGGATTCTGACCCGAAAGGTGGGATATTGTTATTTTTGACAATTGAGTTAACATTTAAATAAATAAAATATATAATTTAAAATTAATTTAAATTAGTTTTAAAACTAAAGTATGTATATTTTCGATTGTTTAATCTTTATTTAAAATACAATTTTATATTGATAAAAAATATTTTTTTATATAATATTTTGCGCCACGCCACTTTTATGACCCATGCGAATGTATGAAAATTTGATATATCAAATTAATGTGAGGGAAAATCGAAGAAAACCCCTATCTAATTATTTCAGTTAGTGAAATATTTGAACAGATGTCAGAAGCCTATGTAAAGTGAATTGAAATCCTGCTAGTGAGTGTTGAAAATTTTATTTTATAAAAATATAACCTCCAAGTTAAATTATTCATTACTTGTTATAAAGCAAAAAAGGTTATAAAGCGGCATACTTCTCTGTAAATAGCGGGGTTGAAATCCAAGGCGGGATGAAGCTTCGAAATGCGGGATAATCCCACCAAAAGAGGGACGGTTGGTCGGGTTAAGTATGCTAAGACTCCAATCGTCCGGCATGCATTCGTCTCGCCAGATTTTGCATGTGGGCTGATACCTGCACCTTTCCAACCTATAGACGCCAGAGTTAAACAGCTCACCCGGTAGTCCATCAGCACCAGCCGCTTTGTTGTTATTAAGCAGGGAAATTGTACTCGTATTTTCGCTTTGGCTAGGAGGGAGCAGTCGACGTATGTGCTCAAGCCCATCATCTATATCGAGGTCGACTGGGACAAGTAAAACAGGGTAGTGGTCTCTCCACATTTCCTACATACTCAGCACAGCTTTGACGAGATCACTGTGCTTATTTCTACAAACGGCGGGCTCTGATCCATTTCCATTGGTCTGGCTTTGTACTTTTCGGTAGAATTTACGGGGATCATTCTTCCTTCTATAGGATTCAATTTTCTCACTCTCGCGCTTTCTCCACAACCGATTTTTTTTTCTTCTTACACCAACGCTTTCTCTCGCCTCTTCTCCTGACTGAAGCATTTCCATACGTGCAGAATTCTTTTTAATAGCTGCCATGCAACACTATTCATAGTACCCTGGTTTAACTTTAAGCGGCTTTTCATAACCAGGTATGGCGGGAAAAGTACTTCCACTGCGCTTCAGGATCATGTGGCGGGGGTACTGCTCCAATATCTGGCCGAGTTTCTCTGCATAGGCTGTGGATATCTCTGGTAATTGCAGCTTTCCTCGGTCTGGTTAACCTTGAGCGAACCTTTGCAGCAACCAGGTACTGATCCGAATCGATACTAGATCCTCGAATCACACGGACGTCCATTATCTCAATCTGGTTCTTCGTGTTCTTCTTTTAGATGTCTTTATGTTGTAATCTTGTACTGCTGACAATCATGTATTTCGCCACGGCAAAATCTTCGCACCCAAATTTTCCGTTTAGAGATAACTGACAAAATTTCTTACGAAAATTTCCCAAGAACTCAATACGGGGAGTTAGCTCTTTACAAAAAATGAAACAGATATGGCCTACTAAGTCTAGAAATTTAAGTGGTTCTAATCATCTGATCTATACAGTCTCGATCAGATGATTAGACTATTTCACATTTTATTATTTTTTCCTTCTCATGAAACACAGCCATACAGCCAAATTCTGTGTATGTGGTAACAATCAAATTGTAACCACAAAATTGTTACAAAGTTGTCACCATTGTTTGTATGTGGTATTCTCGCCACACAGTGACAACGAAAAATCCAACTCGTAACAAATAATTCACCTCACAATAACAGGTTGTCGAAAGCAGGGACAAAAAATAACAAAAACATTTGGTTTTCTGTACAAAATGAACGCGGTAAAAAAGGCCGTCGGTGGTGCAATGGTTAGTGTGCGTGGCTCTTGTACATGAGAACGTGGGTTCGATCCCTGCTCAGACCACACTACATTTCTTACGACGACGGCCACCTCGCTTAGTGATGGCGACACTATCGAATACGTAGCCATGAAAAAGCTTCTCAATATACCGTTCGGACCCGGTGTAAAACTGTAGGTCCCAATCAAAATAAAATAAATAAATAAATGGTTTCCCATTACATCCCATGAAGGGACCGGGGAGAACTTCTCACAATCAATGAGCTGTGCGCTTTCTAGTTTTCACTCACTGATTGGGACCTACAGTTTTACACCGATTCCGAACGGTATTTTGAGAAGCTTTTTCATGGCTTAATACTCGGTAGTGTCGCCGTCACTATGCGAGGTGACCGCCGCCGAAAGAAATTTGAAGGTGGTCAGAGCAGGGTTCGAACCCAGGATCTCATGTACAAGAGCCGCGCACACTAACCATTGCACCACCGACGGCCCAATCAGCTAGTCTCAAAACTAGAAAGCGCACATCCCACTGACGGTGAGAAGCTCTCCTCAATCCCTTCATGGGATGTTATGGGACACCATTTTTTATTTTTAAGTATTTAATATATTTATGGTTTATTGAATTAAAATTAATACATTATTATTTAGGAAATTTTAGCGCACCGCAAAGGCACACCTGGAATTCTATCTTGCCTTCCTCAAGGAACATCCAGAGATGCTAAGCGGAAAGAATACTCCTGCACATCCGCGCCGTTTAGAAGAAGAAATTTACTTTAGTGCCAACTCTTTGATCTACCTCAAAATTTCACCACCAACTTAAGCTTTTGCACTGAGTTCAAAAAGTTATTTTCCCCCTCGCGGTCGGTCCAAATTCTTGAGATATAGGCGTTTAAAGCTTGAGTATATAATCGTTCGAATCTCCGGGATTTATAATCCGATCTGGTTGAAATGGGTATCATTAAAAAGGGCTTTCTAAGCTCTATAAATCAGTGCATAAATATACTTATGTTTATTAGCCCATAGGGGGGCTAATTAAAAAAAGAGCTTTTTAACCCCACTTTTCTGCTAACAATTAATTTTTTTTTTCAAAAAAATCCCCTATTATATTTATTTTTTTGGCAGGTTCCGATAATACACAAGACCTTAGCCTTTTTCGAAGGTACATTACTCAACAATATCCCTTGAAAGACCGGAGATATTTACGCTAAAAATTTTGTAATACTTTTCGCTCATATTCAATCTTTTTAATAGCTTATTCACATTTACTGCGTTTTAGCGAAATACTGTGATTTCGCTCCATATGAGATGATTTGGGCCTAAATCACACTATAAATTACACATATTTCCATACAAAAAAAATGCAAAAAAGTTGCTCAGTTTTTTGTAATTTGTTTGAAATCACAGTAAAACCAAGAGAGACCATAGTGTTGTATTGCAATAGTAGTTAAAAAATGCAGTACAATGAAAAAATTGCCATTGCTGGTTCAAAGCAAATGTCAGAAAAATGACAAACATCTGTTTGTTTACATTTCTAGTTTGCTTTGTGGTGGTAAGTACTTATTGCAATGTGATTTATTAATATAAATTAAAATTTTTCGTTTTTAATAATTGCAATACAGGAAAATGGATTCAATGCCGAATATATTGTAAGTAATAAGATTTTTATATCGGGTTTTTTAATTATTATTGTGATTTTTTATTAGAAACGATAAGAAGCGCAAGTAGAAGCAGAGAATTGCTTGGTCGGACACCGCAGATCAAATGCTGCTTGAGATGTGGGAGGACAAAATTCCGCAACTTCGCGTTGTTTGTTTGTTTACAATCAAAACAAATTAGAGAAATGCTAAACAAAGAGAGAGAAGTCACTTGAAATCACAGTAAATTAACAAAAGCACAATGTGAACACCATGATTTCGAAATCATCTCATAAAGAGCGAAATTACAGTATTTTGCTAAAACGCGAATAAGCTATAACACAAAAGCAAGTTCTTTCTGCTCCATTTCCATAGGACAAAGTAACAAAAGTCATTCCTTCATTTAATTATGCCGTCTTGTCGTTTTGGTACAAAATATGTTATTAATTTTCCCGTATACAGTTTTATTGTTTACTTGCAGAATTTATAAAATGATTTGGTATCAACTTTCCGGCAAGTAAAGCAAGTAAAACAGCCAAAAAAAATGTCAGAATACCAATTTGTGACAATTGTCACATAGCTGTCAAATAGTAACCGTGGTGACTTTTGTAACCCTGCCAGAATAGGACTGTTAATGTCAACATATAAACAAAGGAAACAATCTTTAAAAAAAATCCAAATCTTCTCTTTTATGGGAAGTTTCACGCTTTATGGAAAAAATCTAGCAAAAATAGTTATGTAGGTGATAGTGAGCGTTTATCCAGATAATTGTTTTTGATTAATTTACCCTTATTTCTCGAATTAAATATAAGTAATTTAAATTTCAATGACTTTATCGGTCAGAACCATTTTGATACTCGGTTTTAGACATCAATTATCATCACCCTAATTTTGAAATATTGAGAAAATTTCCCTATACAAATCACCTTTCATTCTATTCTAAGTTTTGGATATAACAAACACAATGCCAATCCTCTCAGAATGTAATCCAATAATACAAACAGAATTGTATCTACAAGAATGCATATGCATTTTTATTATTGTAAAGATATCATCTGCTTCATGATATTTATACATCTATATCTCATAAATATTTCACTGCATGCTTAACCAAGCGCGACATATTTTTCCAGTACGAGTATTTGCTTTTTCGTGTTATTCTTTTCTTATATGCTGCAGTTTAGTTTTTTTTATGTGAGCTGTTATTATGGCGAAGTCCTTTGGTATTATTATTGGTGTTACTTTTAGTTCCTTTTCGTATTGAGCACAAGAATAGCGAATCTTTGTGTTATCATATAGCTTAGGGGGTTTAGTTATTTTTACATCCCTATTCCGTAGTATGGCATGTGAGGAATTTTTTTTCTCTAATAAAATTTTATATTGTTTGTTGTACTTACTAGTAGCCTTGGGATGATATATGGATGTAATACATGCGAAAATTCATAATCAGTATTCACTGGAAGATACTTGTCTACATTCCCACGATCTTTGTCTGTAGCCTTTTGATCAATGCCCAATCTGCTCATCATTAACAAAAGTCGCATAATAAAGTAATGATGAATCCAAATCCAACTCAAACATTTATATCATTATTAGGGGTGTTTAATTTGAAGGTAATTTTTCTCAATTTCATCGGGTGGTTATTGCTTCTATACAAACGAACGATATTAAAAAAATTTTTCCCAAAGAGCTGGGTACCAAGCAATTGGAAAGTGAGCGAAATGTCCGCTTCATGGAATTTTCGTTAGTTTTATACACAACATTTATTTTGTAAAGATTGTTTCTTTCAAACGTTGGCCGTGATTACGTTCAACATGGTTCCAACTTTCGATGACGCATCCACGCATTTTTTATAGATAATAGTAGTTATGTTGACACTATAAAGGACGCCATTTACAGTTGTTGTAAGGTCGGTTTCATTTTTGAAGCAATGCGGAGAGTAGGGTGTATTGATAACACCGATTTTTGAACTTCAATCGCGAGTAGGTCTCAAAAGATGCGTGTTAAAGAACGTTTTATACCACGATACTATAGTCCCCTACCGGCCGTTAAAGTTCCAATTCCTAGTGTATTTTGGCTAAACAATCCCATTTATTTTGGTCAATATGGTTCTTAACGACGTGACAAAACGAGTATATATACAAGGTGTTTCAAAAGAAGTCATCCGATGTTGTTTGGCTCTCATTTTTTTTCTAAATGAAAAACTTCGATTATGTTTTTTGATTATGTTTATTTGAACCTTTGGAATTTTATTAGTTAAATTGAGAAGATGATATCGGTTAAATGGGCGCCGTCACAATTGACTACCATACGGGCTCGTTTTATGGCATTTTTCATCACTTCGGCGAGAACTTCGGGCGACAGATTCTCGCACTCGTGTCGAATATTGACCTTGAGGGCTTCCAGGGTCTCGGGCTTGTTCACGTAAACACGAGACTTCAAAAAACCCCACCAAAAGGTCTGGAACGGTTAAATAGGGCGATCTTGTCGGCCAGTGCAAATCGCCAAAACGAGAGATGAGGCGGCCCGGGAACGCCGCCTTCAGAATATCGGTGGTGGCTTGCGCAGTGTATGCCGTTGCTCCGTCGTGTTGAAACCACATATCCTCCAGTCCTAATACGTGGAATTGCGGCTAACATAGCCCTATAGTGCGCACCGTCCACTGTTGTCGTTTGACCAGCGGCGTTCTCGAAAAAAAATGACCCGGTGACTCCTCCAGCGTCAACAGCGCACCATGCAGTCACTCTGAGCGGGTGTAATGGCTCCTTGTGCATCACTCGTGGATTTTCGGTGCCCCAGAAGCGATAGTTTTGCTTGTTCACGTACCCGCTGAGGTGGAAATGAGCATCATCGCTCAGTATGATTTTGGTGGAAAGATCGTCCAAGAGATTGGGGATGGCTTGGGCGTAGGTTACACGCGTTTGGCGGTCGACAGGCAACAGCTGATGCACGGACTGGACTTTGTATGGGAACATGCGCAGGGCTTTGACCAAAATTCGCCATAGGGACGACCGGCTGATGGCCAATTGCGAGGCACGGTGTCTGGTCGATGTTTCCGGCGACAGCTCGACATCCTCGACGACAGCGTCGATATTCTCGGCAGAACGGGCGCTCCGGGGCCGGCCACTCCTGGCAAACGGCACAGTGTTTGCGCAGTCGGTGTCGGACGGCCGGGTAATCGGCGACG
Source organism: Phaonia tiefii (assembly GCA_963931995.1). Lineage (NCBI taxonomy): Eukaryota > Metazoa > Arthropoda > Insecta > Diptera > Muscidae > Phaonia > Phaonia tiefii. Next base: position 191,070,285 of record OZ008367.1, on the reverse strand, counting down.
GTATTCGCGCTGTGCCAACACCACAGACGAATTGTCTTGTCCACAAATGTCAAAACAGATTTGACATTGGCGGCCATTTGCAAAAATAAGAGCATCTTCCAATAGCGTGGTCACTTTTGAAACACCCTGTATTTTAGAAAAATATATTTTCAAAATTCGAAGTGTTCGATGTATTTTTTTTTTTAATTTTATTTCTATCATTACAATTATAAAATATACATAATTTTTAATAGTTTCATAGCTTGAGATAAAACTTAAATTAAGTATTGCAACAATTAAGAGTTTATTTCTGATAATATAGGTAGCATATAATAAAATGAAACAATTTAGGGGAAAAGATAGAGGAAAAACCCCATTTTTAGTAAATTAGGAAAATTTGAGTATTTCGTAACTTCATTGTAATCCACAATAAAAACCATTTTATTGTGTTGTTGTAGTAAATATCTCTCTCTGGTCGAGTAATACAACCATTAGCTTCTCCAAAATTGTGGATCCTAATATTATTGACAACTTTGAAAAGTATACTCGGCTCCAAGAGTGTCTACCCGTTTCGAAGCAGCTACGGGTCCGTAAATCAAAAAAAAAGTCGAAATGTGAGTTGTTGAAAACGTTACGGACCCGTAAAAGAATAAAAAAGCGAATCAGTGAAATTTCGATTTGGCGGTCCGTCAAAAGATAAGGAAGTGAATAAGTTAAATTGCTATATATCGGATCCATTTCGAACCAGTTACGGGTCCGAAAAAGACATAAAGAGTGAACCAGTGAAACTGCGATTTTGCGGATCCGTTTCGAGCATGCTTTGAGTACAAAAAACGTAGAAAGTGACGCAGTGGAATTTTTAGTGTGGTAGATTCATATCTGTCCAATGTACACAAAAACTAATGCGAATCATTTTCGAACCCGTTACGGGTCCGTAAAATCATAACAAATAGAAATGTGGGCTCTCGAAACCGTTTCGGGCCTGTAAAAACATAAAAATTGTAATCAGTGAAATTGCGATTTGGCGGATGCATTTCGAACACGTTACGAGTCCGTCAAAACATAGAGAAGTGAATAAGTGAAATTACGATTTGGCGGATCCGTTACGAACCCGCTACGGGTCCGTAAGATCATATATAAAATAAATAGTTTCCCATTACATCCCATGAAGGGACAGGGGAGGGCTTCTCACAATCACTGAGCTGTGCGCCTCTCAGTTATCGCTCACTGATTAGGACCTACAGTTTTGCACCGATTTCGAACGGAATTTTGAGAAGCTTTTTCATGGCTAAATACTCGATAGTGTCGCCGTCACTATGCGAGATGACCGCCGCCGAGAGAAATTTTATGGAGGTCAGAGCAGGGTTCGAACCCAGAATCGCATGTACAAGTGGCGCGCACACTAACTATTGCACCACCGACGTCCATTCCGTAAAATCATAAAATATCGAAATGTGAACTCTTGAACCCGTTGCGAACCCTTTTCGTGCCAAATAAAAACATAACAAAACGAATCAGTGAAATTGCGATTTGGCGGATCCGTTTCGAACCTGCTTTGAGTACGTAAAATATTTAATGTGGCAGATTCATATCTGTTCAATATTACGGGTCCGTGAAATCATAAAAAAGTGAAATATGAATTCTCGAACCCGTTCCGTGCCCATAAAAATATAAAAAATCAAATCAGTGAAATTCCGGTTTGGCGGATCCTTTTCGAACCCGTTACGGGTCCGTAATTTCCCAATAATTTACTCGTGCTTAAAGCAATTTTATTTTTGCTGCGCTAGATTAGTGTGTATTTAATATGGAATGGGCTATGTATTATATTTCTGTTTTTTGTATTGTGTTGTACTACAATAGTATTTTAAACAAATATAATCAAAAAAAACTATGTCTGTCAAGAGGTCCCTTAACTCGTCGTATATGCGCCAATTGCTCCTTTTGGAAAACAAGGTGAATACTAATTCATTAAAAATGGTAAAACTATATTTTGAACACATACACAAATATCGGTCAACATTTTCCGAACAATTTTTCGGTCATACAAATATTTTTTAAATTTTTACTTACTAAGACTTACTACTCATGTGGCCATGAGAGTGGGCATTAACTTGATCATCCCCCAAAATTGCGAATTTCATTATTTTGACATGCCCTACAAACAGGCAAAATTACAAGTCTCTATCTACATTATTCGAATTTATGCTTGATTTGGAACCAGTGTGCGGTCAGAGGTGGGATGTATTTGTAGTTAAAAAAAACCCTCTTTTTTACGGTAGGACAAAGCAGAGCGACGTACATACATATGTTAATGCCAAATGCAAGAAGTATTGGTTTGGTTGAGGCCAGAAACAATTTTTCTTCAAAGTGTCTAAAACTCTTTTGCTGAAGAAACAACCAATGTTTGTGAAATATAGAGTACCACATCCCTGCAAACCAACTACCAGAAATCTACTGTGGTATATATCTGGTATTCTACCAGGAAGTCTTATTTGAAAAATACACATGCTCGTGACAATTCTACCCAATTAAAATTGTGTACATGTGAATACATGAATGTGAATGTGAATACAATATGTGGATAGGATCTTCCAAATATTGCGCCAGAAATGTGGTTAGCATGTGTTAGTAGCGAAGAAAAATTGTTTTAATTTGTTGGTGCTTTCGCATACTTTTTGGTAGACGTGGTTTGCAGGTTATGCGTTGTAAAACGAGAGGACCAATATTCAAAAAATGTTGTAAATTGAGGTGCTGCGATACTCGCCGTTGTGCACTATAGGGCCATATATTTTTCGGGGTATTTTTCTCTCGAAGACTCCTACAGATGTTTCGTGTGCTGGCGATAAGTCCAAGGATTCTGCGCCATAAAGCAAGACAGGTTGTATGAGAGTCTGGTATAGTGCTTGCTTAGCCCAAACTAACATCTATTCGCAAGCACAATTCTCTGCTTGATCTCAGTTGTTTTTGTTTACGGCAGATTCGAGGTATATAAATTCGTCCACCACCTCGAAATTATAACGGATCACATTTTGGTCTAATCGCGTGGAAGCCCTGCTCGTTGAAACCGTTAATTTTGCTTTGTCCTCCTTCTCAATTTTCGTAAACACCGCAGTAACTTCTCTAAATGTGCGCCGAATGATATCTATATCATCAGCATACTTTTGCCGCTGATGGTTTTATTCTCGTTGACTGCAGCTTTTCTCATAATATTCTCTATTAAGATGTTAAAGAGATCGCACGATAGGGTGTCGCCTTGTCTGAGGCCTCGCTTAGTTTCGAAAGGTTCGTTAAGATCCTTACCGACTTTCACTAGGGATTTGGTGTTGGTCAAGGTCATCCTGGAAAGGCGTATGAGTTTTGCAGGAACACCAAGCTCAGACATTTCTTCGTAGAGTTTCTCATGTATCGGGCTATCGAAGGCCGCTTTATAATCGACAAATAACTGATAGATGTTGATTTGTTTTTCGTGGGTCTTCTCCAGGATTTGGCGTAGCGTGAAAAGCTGGTCGGTTGTTGATTTTCCAGGCCTACATCAGGTCAGCGATAATTTTTTGTAGTCTTATGCTATATGCTATTGTTAAAAGGCTTACTCCACGGTAGTTGGCACAGAGATTCGGGTCACCTTTTTTAATATGGGACATAGTACACTGAGACTCCAATCGCCGGGCATGCATTCCACTAACTAAATTTTGTTAATGAGCTGATGCATGCACCTTATCAGGCCATCGCCGGTAGCCTTAAACAGCTCCGCCGGCAGGCAATCGGCTCCTGCGGCTTTGTTGTTCTTAATCCGGGCAAAAGCTGTTCTGACCTCGTCTTGGTTAGGAGGGGGGCAATCGACATCGTCGTCAAAATTATGATCGATTGTTCCATCGTCATTGGATATCTCAGATACCAGTAGCGCGGGGAAATGATCTCTCCATATTCACAACATACTCTGCACATCTGCGATGAGATTTCCGTCCTTGTCTCTAAAGAAGGGGCCCTGAACCATGCCCATTAGTAGAATTTTCGGGCTTTGTTCTTCCTTCTGTATGTCTCAATTTTCTCACACTCGCGCTTTCTCCACTACCGTTTCGTACGCCTAAAGAAACGGTTTACCTCCTTTCCTTTTTCCCTATACCGCTCCGTCGCAGCGGGCGTTGCAATTGACCGAAGCATTGCCATACGTGCAGGATTCTTTTCATCATTTGCAGTGCGACACTCTTCGTCGTAGCATGGTTTGTTGAAAAGCGGTTTTCAAGCCCAAGTACGGTTGTTGCGGCAGTTTTTATTGAGTCGGAAATGGGTTTCCACTGCGCTTCAGGATCGACATCGGGGGGTGACAGATGTCAGGATTGCGAGAACTTCGTTGAGTAGGCTTTGGCTACCTCTGGTAATTGCAGCTTTCCGATGTTCAGCTTCCTCTGCGTCTGGTTTCGTACTATTTTCGCTCTACTTAATCTTGTGCGGACCTTTGCTGCTACCAATTAGTGATCAGAATCGATGTTAGCTCCGCTAATCACTCGCACGTCCATTACACTGGATGAGGGGCTTCCATCAATTACCACGTGATCAATGTTGTTCTTCGTTCTTTGATCAGGGGATACCCAAGTAGCCTTGTGGATGTCTTTATGCTGGAATCTTGTACCACTGGATGAAACACATTCTCCCTGCCTACTTTAACATTAAAACCTCCTAGTACAATCGTAATGTCATGGCCAGGGTAGAAGTCATACGTTTCCTCCAGGAGCTCACGTCTTTTCCACCATCATCATCATCTGTCTCTTCTGTCGGGGCAAGCACACAAATTAGGGAAATATAAAAATATTTCGCTTTTATGCGGATTGTGGCTATACGTTCACTCACAGGATTGAACCTAGAGACTGGATGCCGCAGTCTTTTGCCAACTACAAATCCGCAACCAAATTCATATTTTTTCTCATGGCAACTGTAGTATATGTCGCAGTTGCGTTTTCTTGTGCAGGCATGTCCTGTCTATCGCATTTCCTGAAAAGTGGTAATGTCAGCCTTATAACTTTCGAGGACATTTGCCAATTGGATGCATTGCACCGGATCTATATAGAGTTCTTATATTCCGAGTGTATGTCCGTAAATCGGGGGTCGTTAACAAATAGGAAATGTTTATGATTTCTTTTTCGTTCTTGTATTTTCACTGTTCATCTGATGTGAGACTATGATCAAAGTCATTGGATTCAGTATTATGGGCTGGACGATGCATACTGGGTGTTGCGCATGTTGGCTATTGTTTCTGAGTTGTTGTTGATGGATCAGGAATAACTTATGTTCTGCAGAAGAATGCTTTTAGGGCATTGATGATAACGTTGGAATCGCGAGTGAAAAATCTTGAATTTAGTTTTAAAACTAAATACGGACCCCCATATGGGTGAGTCGGCGAAGGTCTAAGGAAGCTGTTCGATTGTAGATGGTACGGCGTTGTACGCAAATGGGTTGCTCCAATCATATGCATGAGTTTGGCGAAAAGAGCGGATTCGTATTGTCGACCCGGCGGACATGTCGGGTATTGGAACTGCCATAGACCATCGCGTAAAACGGTCAGGGATGGTGAAACTATATCATTACCCTTCACCTACCAGAAATGGGCCAACAATGTCTATGTTTATATGAGAACAGGTATTATCTTGATGTGACGGTGCCTTTTATAACGTTGAAATTGCCTTTTTAAGTGTCTTTTTAATTCCAGGCCAGCAAAATCTTGAGGTCATCCATTTGAGATAAGTGGTAAAATGTCGAACGAATTTGTTGTCTAAATTCCATAGGGATGTAAGGACGTAAATGAGACGTTGACGTATCGCAATCCAGTTGGTCGTCATAACCTAGGACGAACAAATGTTTAAGATCCAGAGAATTAATTTTCGTTTCTGAATTTTGGAGTAGATGATGCATTTCTTCGTCATTCTTCTGTGCAGGTGTAATTTATGGTGGTGTAATTTATGGCTTGATCGAGCGACTGGAGGGCATCGGCTGGTGCATTATCTTGTACGGGGGTACGGCGTATGTCGGTCGTAAATTGCTTGATAAAATCGAATTGTCGAAATCAGCGTGGCGAAGCTTTTTCCATTTAATGGTTGAATACGAAAATTAGAGGTTGGTGGTCAGTGATGATTCTACACCTACGTCCATCTGTCGCATAACGAAAATCATAAATTGCTTGACGTGAGCTGCTTCGAATAAAAGGCAAGAGGTTGAAAAAGGCAAGAGGTTGTAAATGCAAAACTGCTGCAACAGCAGCATCTGATACGACTACATTAATCGATTATTCTGCGTCTACTGTAGGAAGAGCCAGCAGCGCACCGTTAGCCAATTCGATTGTACATCGGTCTAATGCGATTTCGGTGACAGATGTCCATATTAACGGTGTACGGTCGTTCTTTTTATCGCCTGGAATCATCTCCTGTAATATCGCCCGATATGATGGTGCGTGCGGAGAGAATGATATGATGGTGCGTCAGAATGTCCACGAGCGATTCTGTTTGTGTTAATGCCAGAACTTGGGCGAAATTCAAATAAAACTGAAATTATTTTGTTGTGTTCGTCAGTTTTTTAAATTCGCCTATCGCTCTTTCTCCCGGGCATTCTATCGAGTACCAAATTTTCAGATATTGAAACGCCTAAATTTTAAAAGTTGAATGTCAGGACTTGTTGTGAGACTTTTGTACATCACTGTAAGTTTATAACGGCCAAACACATACACCCAGATATGGTTATAATGCGCAAAATGTCGTAGCAAAGACAAAATTTTCGTTATGATTTTCTTCGTATAGTGATTTTGACGTCGTTGTATGTATGTAGCAGCATACTTATATTTAGTATGGGACTCTTGTTATTTGCTGCATTTTAAATTCGATTTTAATTTCATTACATTTCTTTGTCTTCAAAGTTCAGCGAACACATGCAGCGACAAAGAATTTCTCTTCAGTGGAAAAAGAACTATAGCTTAACTACGAAATGACGTGAAATTTTTAGCTAAAAACTTTATCTTCGCTACAACTTATCACCCATAGTGGCAACGAACGGAGGAATGTGGATCAACTAAGAATGTGCCAATGCACCAATGTGTTGGGTTGGTTTTGTCATCTTAAATAAATTACTTGTTGTTTTAACAGTTCAATGCCTTCGTTTCCATGCTTGCTATTCCCAAGAATTTGAATGCGTTATTCTAGCGTACTCATATTAAATTTTATGATGCACATTTTATCTTCAATGCTTTCTGCATCGAGGAGAATAACCCATATTCGTCAAGGGTAGGTAAACCTTGAAATTATGGGTGGTTTATTCCATATGATTAGGTTTTATTTATAGATTGCGATTCGGTGTAAAACTGTGGATTCTTGCCAGTGTCACAGTGTCACTTACATATACACATATTTTGTTATAATCTGACGCTTCCTTTAACACTATTCGACGTGGGTTCGATGCAAATGGACTTATAATGGATATTGTTTTTTTGCAATTTTATTTTTGAAAATTGAAGAAAACACAGAAAATTTGTAAAGGCGGTCTCAGTAAGAACGCACGTTTAATTTTAAAATAAAAATACGTATTTTTGAGATAGTTGTAATTATTTTATTGGATGATTTTTTTTTTTAATTTATTCGGACTTTTTTATTGGTACTTTTTATTACATTATTGAAGCTCAAGACCATCTATCTATATCTCTATAAATAGAAATATAGTTTTTTAAAAGAAGATGTTTTGCAAATGAATCTTCATGATTCCTGGCAAACCGTATAGCTATTTCAGATCTAGCCGCAGATCATCATCAGCGGTTTTATTGAATTGTAAAGAATACATGTTCCGATGAAGTATGGAAGAAAATATCCGTCAAATGGCCCCCGCAGCTCTGATGACAGGCATATGGCTGTGTTCCACCGATGGCGCGTTAGACCTCGGATTTGAGCTTAAAAAAAGTGTATGGGGTCTGGGAAGGGATCGAAACCACTCATCATGTCCAAGAGCCGCGCACACTAACTTTTGCACCACAGACGGCCAATTTTACAAGAAATCGTAATGAAACTTCTACAGAATATTTTAACTATCTGCGAAGCTACAATTGTAGAATTTTACAAAAAATCGTTCAACCCTATGGAATTGTGTAACTGGAAAGCAACACTTTTTGTATTTTTCTTTTCTTATGCTGGAGGGTTTGTTCTAAGACAAATATTGGAAGATAAAATGTATAAAATTTTTTTTATAAAACCTCTATAAAATAGCATGGGTTATATAAAATCTTTTATAAAATCACCACCTAAACCCTATTGCATCGAAATTTGCATGTTTGCCATAACGCTATATTGAAAAACAAAATATTCTTTACGCAAAGTGGTTACTTACTTACTTATCCGGGCACGAACAACCCCGAGGGGTCAGGGACCTTACAAAACGAAGATAACATATATCGCCAATCAGTTCCATCTTTTGCCTCTTCTCTCCAGTTGGCAATACCAAGTGTACGCAGGGATTCGTCAACCTGATCCCTCCAGCCGAGTCTTGGTCTTCATATTTTTCGTCTTCCTTCGAGTTCGTTTTCGAAAACCCTTCGAGCTCATAGAGCTCATAGTTGATGCGTCGCCGATACTCGCCGTTGTGCCTGATAGAACCATAAATCTTCCGGAGTATTTTTCTCTCGAAGACTCCCACAGATGTTTCATCTGCTTGCGATAAGACCAAGGATTCTGCGCAATAAAACAAGACGATTGTACGAGAGTCTGCTTGCTTAGCCCAAAAAAACACCTATTCGCAAGCACAATTCTCCGCTTGATCTCAAGGCTGACGTTGTTGTTTTTATTTACGCCAGATCCGAGGTATATAAATTCGTCTACCACCTCGAAATTATAACGGTTATCACCGTTCACGCTTTGGTCTAATCGCGTGCAGGCCCTGCTCGTTGAAACCTTTAATTTTGTCTTGTCCTCATTTACTGTCAGCCTCACTTTTGTTGACTCCTTCTCAATTGTCGAAAACACCGCAATAACTTCTCTAACCGTGCGCCCAATGATATCTAAGTCATCAGCATACTCGAGCAGCGTGTGACTTTTGCTGCTGATGGTTTTATTCATGTTGACTGCAGCTTTTCTCATAACAATCTCTATTAAGATGTTAAAGAGATCGCATGATAGGGTGTCATCTTGTGGTTAGAACATCGAAATCGCGAAATAATCGGGCTTTAAATTAGTCACGCTTATCCGAGTAACCTCCATTTACTCAGTAATATTACACTATTTATCGCTTATATGCACTCCTTAAATTGTTTGGCTTTCAATGCTTACAAGCGAGCATGTACAAAAACTCGGTTATATACATCGGCAGTGCATGTAAAGGGTGTGTCAGTAAGAATGCCATTTCATTTTTAAATAAAGTGAATAATTATTAAGTATGGAATAAAATATGCACCAAATGGCACCCACGGCACTGATGAGAGGCCATTACTCTTTTCATGAACTGTATCTCACCGATGATGCGTTGGATCTCGGATTTGACCTCAGGGATTGTCTCTGATGTATTCGCATAAAATCGAGAGTTCACAAAATACCAAAGAAAGAAATCGCACGGCGTTAAAACGCGCGAAATTGGAGGCCAGCTGACATCAGAATTTCTTGAGATAATTGGTTCTGGAAATAGTTGCTGCAATACGTCGACTGTTTCATGCGCGTTGTGGCAGGAGGCGCCGTCTTGCTGAAACCACAAGTCGTCCAGATCCATGCCGTCCAGTTGAGGCCACAAGAACGCGGTTATCACGTTCCTGTAACGAATGCCGTTCACAGTCACTGCAATTTCGGCTCAATCTTTAAAAAAGTAAGGCCCAATCACGCCGCCTGACACAGTTGCTCGTTGTGGGTGCATTTGTTTGCCATGGATTACGTGAGGACTTTCTGAGCCTCAAATTCAACAATTTTGTGTATTCATGAAGCTATTCTAATGATAATACGCTAATGTACACAAGTGACTTTACATAACCCCAAAGAAAATAATCCAATGGGCTTAAATCACACGATCTTGGGGACCAATTAATTGTGCCATTTCGTGAAATTATTTTTTTCGTCAAAACTTTCCTTGAGTATATCAATTGTAGCGCCCGCTGTGTGGCATGTGGCTCCACTGAGATTAAAACGCCTGCACGCGATTAGACCAAAGAGTGAACGTTGATAATCGTTACAATTTCGAGGTGGTGGGCGAATTTATATATCTCGGATCTGCCGTATTTGTTTGCAAATGTTTTCTTGTGTGTTTTGCTTGCGATATTTTTCGAATACTTACATAGTGGAAAATTCTCAATTCAGATGAGTTTTTGTTTGCATTTAGTTTGATGAATTTTTCAAAAGCAGCATTATGTGGCTAGATCAGAAACAGCTGCACGGTTTACCAGGAATCATGAGGATGCATTTGCAAAACATCTTCTTTTTTAAAAAACTACATCTCTATTTATAGAGATATAGATGGTTTTGAGTTTGAATAATGAAATAAAAAACAGAAACAACAACGTCAGTCTTGAGATTAAGCGGAGAATTGTGGTTGCGAATAGATGATATTTTGGGCTAAGGAAGCATTTTAGAGATGAAGCCCTCTCTCGAGTAACAAAAGTCCAACTATACCAGACTCTCATACAAGCTGTCTTGCTTTATGGCGCAGAAGATGGCAGACAACACATCTGTAGGAGTCTTCGAGAGAAAAAAAATCCGAAAAATGTATGACCTTATAATCCACAACGGCGAGTATCGGCGGCGCATGAACCATGAGCTGTATGAGCTCGCATAACGTGATTGCGCTGGCTAGGCTAGGAACTAGAAGGAAGACGACAAATAGCAAGACCAAGACTCCGTTGGAGGGATCAGGTTGACGAATTAATGTGTACAGTTGGCATTTCCAACTGGGGAAATAAAGCAAAAGATAAAACTGGTTGGCGAATTATGTTATCTTTGTTTTTTACGGTCCCTGACCCTCGGGGTTGTTCGAGACCGGATAAGTAAGAATTAGGATTGAGCGATTAATCGGTTAATTAAAGTTTTAAGTAATCGATTCCGTGATTAATCAGTTAGTTAATCGAAAATTAAAATATTACGCTGGATTTTGGCAGGTACACCCCAAATCGTTGGATATGATCGGTCAGTCTGTCAACACCTATACAGTGATGTGTTTTGAATATTAATGAAATGTTTATGTATTCAATATTTTTCCCATTAAAACGTTCTGCAGATACAACTTAGCTTTAAAATGCATCTCTGGGAACAAATGGTTAGAATTTTCATTGACATTTTTAAGATTGAAATGAATTCAGACAAAATTGTTGCTGCAGAAGAAGTAGAGCTACTTAAATCAGACTTCCCTACTTAATTTGTTTCTTCACTATACGCAATTTCGTCACTATACGCAGTACGCAATACATGTGCAGCTTTTGTTAACCAATTGAAAGTTACAAAAACTTATAACTTAAAACAAAGTATCCGCCCAACTTTTGTATGATTTTTAATTACACAGTAGCTTTTTGCAAAACAACGCCTACACTGAACGAAGAAGCATCGTCACAGGTATGAAAATGTTCATCACCCCAACAACTTTTGTCATCGAAAGTGAACTAACGTACAATTTCATTCCTGCTATGAAAATGTGTTCATCAACTGCAAATTGTTCGTTACTGTGGTGAAAGTATGGTTGTTGGTGAAATGAATTTGCTTCATTATTGCAACGAATTTGTATCGTTACTGCAATGAATTTGCTTCATTGCTGCAACGAATAAGTATCGTTCTTGCAATGAATTTATGTCATTGCTGCAATGAATTTGTTTTCATTACACAAATGAATTTGCTTCATTGCTGCAATGATTTTGTTTCATTGCTGCAATGAATTTGCTTCATTGCTGCAATGAGTTTGTTTCACTACTGCTATGGATTTGTTTCATTTCTGCAATGAATGTTTTTTGGAAGTGTGATTGAAATTATTTATTGATAATTGTACATAAATACACTGTTAGTATTACATTGCAAGTGTTTTGAAAAAAATTTTAAATTTTTGTTTCAAAAATAGTCCCAGTTATATAAATATATTAAATCCATTCCATGTTGAAACACTCATCTGGAGAAGATTGTGGTAGTCGAGAGGTTGAGTGTTATTGTGACCGTCGAATTCAGGTTCTAAAATTAAAAACAAATACGAGGAATTTATTATTAAGAGTTATATTTCAGATATGTACATATTTATATCTGTACATACCATGAACATAAACTCTACTTTTTAACATAGAACCGCATCATTGTTTTCCTAAATCATTGCAATTGTTGTTTTGTTGAGGATACTGCCAGTCAATTGTACGGACAAATCTCCCTGTCATTAAGCAAAATTTTAACCAAATTTGTTAAAATTTCTTTTGGATTCATTTGATTGTTTGTTAAATTGTTATTTTTTATGCTCGTCTTTCTGGAAGCAATTTTTTTCTTTGACTTCTTCGATTTCATTGACTTCGACTGCCCGCAAAATGTATGTGTGGCTTTCTGAATCCAAATACCAATACAACGAAACAAGAGCGACCGAATTATGGTTAAAACACAAAACCACGAACATTTTATTGCGATTTGTTTGAGGGTAGTTTTCTGCTATCGATGCGTCACCGTTTTTGCTGTTCTGTTTATTTATCTATGTGATTTAGAAATTCTCAATTTAAACAAACACATAAATAACATAATAAACACATAAATTCGCAGAATATATTTTTCACAATAAACTATTATTATTAAGTATAACTAATTAGTCTGTTTTAACAAATTTATTTAATTTATTCCGGCGGAGAAATATGTCTACCACTATCGGTTGTTGCAACGAAACTGATTTAAGATGCGTACCTGCCCCACCACTCACGCTCACCATTTCCTCTTGCTGACCTTTTTTACTCTCGCTCATTTTTTCGACTGCTTTTCTCTCTTTACCTTCATAAAAATTAGTTTCGTTACAATAATGAAATTGTTTCGTCAACTAAAAATGTTGGCAAACCTCCAAAATAAATATTTAATTAATAAATATAAACTATGAAAAGTAAGAGATAAACCAAATATCAGTAGTTTATATATCATGTCTTTACTGTTTTTGTAATTTTTAACTCATTTTTCTACAAAATTCAAATAAAATAAAATTGTTGCAAATTAAATTAAAATTCAAATTAAAAAAAATTCTTGGAGAAATCATGTATGAAATTTTTCGTTGCAGCGACTACCAAATTGTCGGACATACGACACTTTTCGCTATAGCAACGTAAAAACATTAACGAAAATGTTTCATCCATGCGACGAAGCATTTTTCTTTCAGTGTGTTACCGAATTTCATTAAGTTCGGTTGTCGTTTACAAGAGTTATAGTGTCGATCAACCGGTCATCTGCCCAACTTTTGTATAGGAGGTATCACATTGTGTGTGACAAAACCACACATTTTCCACAGGAGAGCCACAAGTGACTAAATATTGCCTAGTACAAAATTTCGTAGCGATTGGTTCGGCTTTGCCGGAGTTCTCTTGCCGAACTACCAGACGGCAGAGAAACTTTTGTGTGGGTGGTACTAAAATGGGCGTGGCAAACACACCCTTGTCTTAGTTGGCGGTTGGCCTTTGATGAGATGAAGCCCCATACCTAATTTCATTAAGATCAGAAGAACCCGGCCGACCACCCAGCTTTTGTATGGGAGGTACCGGAATGGGCGTGGTAACCTAGTATATTTTCTTTAACTAAGTAGGCATTTACATATTGTTCACCAATGTTTGAGTTGAAACTAATTACATTTACCAGAAAAAGTTTTACAAGAAACATGAGTTTGTACAAAATGTGTCGAGTTGTTGTATGGGAGGTACCAGAAAGGGCGTCGTAAAATCGCCCCTTTTTAAACCCAATCAAAGTTTGGACAAATAATACTCACTGCCAAAAGAATCCCAAAATAGGTCTGCACAAATTTCTATTTTTAAAATTAATTTATCTCTTTTTGGAAGACTTTTGTATGGGAGGTACCAGAAGGTGAGTGGTCATAACCCCCATTTTCAATGCCCAAACTAAGTTTGAACAAATAATTGTCAGTGGTAAAATTTCACTGGGAACGGTAACGATTTACGGCAGTTATCGTGTTGCCCAGCCAGCCAGACAGACAGATGGACATGGCTCAATCGTCTTAAAAAGCTCTAAACCGAATTTCGTCCAAAGATACGAGTAATAAGCGTCAAATGTGTCTCCTTCTATGCGTTACAGTTACTTCCGTATCGCTATTGGTGAGGGTAGATATAAAAATCCTTTCCCATTACATCCCATAAAATGATTGAGGAGAACTTCTCACAACCCATGAGCTGTATGTTTTCTAATGTTTCACTCACTGATTGGGACGTACAGTTTTATTCCGATTCTGCACGGAATTTTGAGAATCATATGTAGCTACATTCTCGATAGTGTCGCCGACTCTATGCGAAGTGAACGCTGTCGAAAGAAATGTAACGTGGTCAGAGAAATATCGTTGTCATGTTTAAGAGCCGTGCACAATACTATTGCACCGCCGATGGTCACAAGGGCTTATATTCATCAACAGCTCATAAATCAAATGAATATTGAGAGTAACCAAGAATTTTGCCTGAAAACTAACATTGCAATCAGCATCGATTTCGTTCATCCTGCGCCCGCTGACTATATAAAGTTTTGCCTCACCTGTTTTCTTCAAGTTGCAGTGCAATCTACCATCCAGAACTCTTTGTTGTTGTTATATTCCCCCATGGCGCCCTAGTCATGCTCGCTCCATAAAATATGCATTGTAATATTTTGTTAAAGAAATTTAGATGTGTGTGTTCTGCGTTATATTCATAGCTGAATATGTGCGTTTATAAGCGATGACATTTGTGTGGCAGCGAGTGTGTTACTTTGAAACGACAAACGAAATCATAAAAATAAGAAAATTTTACAGTTAGTTAACCTGGTGTTAGTTGTTATGCTTTTAATCGTATCTATAGTTAGTTCGTTTAAAATCCGTCGCTTTTGTGAACATACGTACTAGGTACATGTGGATTTACGAATGCGTAGGTAAACATACGTGTAGCATTGTGACTTACAGTCAGTGCCGAAAATGACTGTACGAACATAATGCTGTGATATCCTCAGTTCTTTATAAACATAATCGTTAGATTTAGAATTTCCAATTATTCAGGTAGCTGAGTAACACGATAATGGCGCTTCTGAGTAAAGCAACTAAGAATTTAAAATAGGTGTATTAATATCCTAAAAAAATACGGCTGGATTGCTGGAGTTTGGAGATGCTCAAAAATTGACTAAAAATCGAGACTAAACAAAACTATAAAAATATTTTTTTATTTTTTTGAAAGATTCAGGATTCAGAACGATTTGAATTCAGATACGTGTAGGGACGGCTAGACAGAGCAAACTATTGGCACTCAAATTAAATATATATTTCGCACAAATTTAACTGTCTTTATTTTTGTGGAGCGAAATCTGTGGACCTGATATCCTCAATTTACTATTTTCCCAATCGGAAAAAGTCAAACACCTAGACTGGGTACTCAAATAATAAATAATAATGAGAAGCTCTCCCTAATCCCTTCATGGGATGTAACGGGAAACCATTTATTTAATAAACCCGATTCATTGGTATTAATTTTACAAAATGTTTTGATGCGCGGGTAGGGACTAAACTCACAAAGTGAATACATCCACACACAGATTGTCCGACTGCGATCATACAGATTTTCCGACTGCGATCACAGATTGTTTGGTGTTAAACTCCTCCCAAAACTTCTGGACCGATTTGTATAAAATTTTGTGCGCATATCGGGTAGATCTCAGAATCGGCCAACATCTATTTTTCATGCCCCTAAATGATAAGGGTGACCCATCCCTATATAGAACACAGATTTGTCCGACTGCGAAACACAGATTGTCAGACTGCGAAAAAAAACACACACTGATGTAGCGGCTGTGAATATTTGTATTGTGTGGGTGCTAAGCACACTCACAGCAAAGAGAATAATGACGTAGGTATAGGTTTATAAAAATGAGATAGCAAGAGAGCAACGAAAATTGTGTGAACTTGTGTAGCGTATGTACGAACATAACAATGTATGCATGTGCATGAGTCTGTTGCTTTGCATTCTCTTTGTTTTTTGTGGCAATAAAACAAAAAGTATTAAGCAAGAAAATAATGACACATGTGCTTGCACTGGTCTTTATATAATTTTTAGTATTAATATTATTTAAATGTAACGTCATCATATGATTGAACGCTGTTTTTTATTTTCCAATGTAACATTTACTAATGTGTTCGTAGAAATCGAACAGGTACCGTGTAACAAAAAGGTGTTAACACATCGCCCATGAGTTCGAACACTCATTTGATTTTTTTTAAATATGCCTCAATGTTTTAATTTTGGCGAAGGCGGTGTTGAACCCATTCCAGGGAAGAGGTTCCTTAAGCTCAGCCGAAGGCCTTCCACTTAGAAATCTTTGAAATAGAAAAGAAACGCTTTGAAATAAAAATCCGGCCACGATTCGAAAAACATAATGTTTTTCAAGCGAATGGTTTGAGCAGCTCTGAATTAATTAAATTAAATTTTTGGATATTTGTTTAAATAAACCATAGAATAATACATACCATAGAAGCTTTTATTCGCTCAATAAATTAAATGTCATAGGTACGATGGAAAGTAAACATTGGATGGTGGAAAATATGGGTTCAATAATACCAGATAGTGGCAATAGTATACAGCGATCCACAAAGGAACAACAACCGAATTTCGTGTTTTTCTGACAAACTAGTTGTGTTACATACAATACAAATGTATACCAACGACAAAAGCCAATAAAAAAGTGTAAAATATATTTAAATTTTTCAGTTCTACACCAAAACGACAGGAAAAAGTTAAGTGAACATATTTTGTAACTCCACCTGGTGTAAGATAATTTTAAATTTAATTGCTGTCATTTCCACAAACCTACGATGAAAAGTGTGAAATGAAACGTCAGATGAGAGAATAAGTTTATCTACTTATGTATTATTCTATGAAATAAATTTGAACAAATCATTCTCGAGCTGTCATAAAATATGTGGCGCAATTTCTTCAAAAATATTGAATGTTATTTAAAAAATCTTAAAAATATTTATGCGTAGAATTCAAAATTTCCACTATTTTTGTATTCAGGGGAGCCATCAAAACTGTGTAGTGGTTATTGGAAAATATTATGGTTCTTACATTGTGATATTTGTTGTATTCCAATAGATAGTTTATCCCTTTTTGTTGAAATAAAAGTCACTGTAATTTTAAAATACCAAAATTTCTGTAATACCGGATCTTTTATTTCACTATGAACAGTACAGTCCATATGTGGACTAATCTTCCGGCTAGTGTATTTCCCACCAATTGTGACATACAAAGATTCAAGGCAAATGTCCATAGGCACTACTCCCTATTTCCACCCTCCACTACCTAAAATTCCCTTCCCCAACACAATTCCCTGCATTTGTAGGGGGCATCCCATGAGTGTTGGTTTGATAAAAAATAGGCTAATGTTTGAAAAGCGCTTGGAAATTGTGCAGATTTATTGGTGATACCGATTGTCACCAGAATATTTCTTTTTTCAGCGATGTAGCTCTCATTTTTGGTCGTGTGGCTACGTAATAAACAAAAATGACGCATTTTGGGTAGAGATAATCCTCAAGCACTGACCTTACATCCAGAAAAAGTGACGGTTTGGTGAGCTTTATAGACTGGTAAAACCAATGACTGCCAGAACGTTACAGCATAGAATAATAGATGAGAGTTTGCATCGGCTGTTTTACGTTCTCTTGCGACCTGCGACGTAGTTGGAAATGTCAAAGAGTTCGAGTTGCGGTTGTATGTTATTCGACTGTTCGATGTAAAAGGAATATAAATAAAAAACAAAGAATATTTATCTGTCAAACATAATTTATCTGTTACTACTAGCAATCAAATACTATTTGAACTTATGGTTTCCCATTACATCCCATGAAGGGACCGGGGAGAACTTCTCACAATAACTGAGCTGTGCGCTTTCCAGTCTTCACTCACTGATTGAGACCTACAGTTTTACACCGATTCCGAACGGTATTTTAAGGAGCTTTTTCATGGCTATATACTCGATAGTGTCGCCGTCACTATGCGAGGTGACCGCCGCCGAAAGAAATTTTTTTGAAGGTGGTCAGAGCAGGGTTCGAACCCAGGATCTCATGTACAAGAGCCGCGTACACTGACAATTGCACCACCGACGGCCACATTCGAACTTAGTTTGCTGCTTTGTTTTCCATCCGCACTCCTGTCTATAAAACTCCAACTACCATTCCGATCAGATATATCCGATCAGCAATATTCAATGACATGGTCTTTCCTGAATTTACTCTCCTTAGTGAGGGATATCTGTGGTTTCAACAAGACGTAACACAGTTGCTTAGAATCGTTTCACATTGGTCTAAACTCTAAAAATTTAATCTAGTAAACATTTCTATGTTCTGAAAGAACCCGATTGTAGGCAGGAAGTAATCCCTCGTTTGGAAATATTAGCATCATATATTGGATTATTGTGCGTATAGAGAAGTGACTTCTAGAGACGCGATTTGACTCAGTAAATTTACGAAGTTTGGTGTGCGGCATATGGACGTTGCATGTTGGAACAGTTAGCAGTCAAGCTCAAACCATCTATATAATTAGAGATATAGTTTTTAAAAAAGAAGATGCCTCTAAAATGCATCCTTATGATTCCTGGCAAACCGTGTACCTATTTCAGATTTCTCCACAGACCTTCATCAGCGGTTTTTCGGAATGAAAACATTAGCAAACAACTTCTTTCCATCCCCAGAGAACCATCGGTCCTCATTAGAAATGATATTTGTTGTTGTCTCAAAAAGAGAACACAATGTCTACAGGCAATTGTTATTGCCTGCTGTTCCGTCGTGCGCTACGTTCATCAGGGATGATTTGTTTATTTATTCGGCCTTTTTATTGGTACTTTTCTATTCTAGTAGTTAAGCTCAAGACCATCTATATCTCAATAACTAGAGATATAGTTTTTAAACAAGAAGATGTTTTGCAAATGCATCCTCCTAATTTCTGGCAAACCGCATAGCTTAGGGTTTCCCATCAATAAAATTGTTTTTTGCTCAAGCTTTATTTCCAAACTTATAGGGTAAAGTATTTTTGAGGATTTTTAAAATTTTGCGGAAGTGGTTTAGGGGTCGCGCTAGTCGAATTTCCCCCAAAATTCGTGTATTCCGGGCGTTTTTTTTGAATTTTACTTAAAACTCGGTCAATAACCACGATTTTCTTAGTTTGTAAGTCAACATTTTTGAAGCAGTTTTGGCAATGATTTTCCTCAATAAATTTTAAATTAATAAATTTTTTCGTAAATTTTTCCAAATAACTCTCCTATGAAAATTTAAAAAACTAATGATGTACTTTAAAAGACGCATAAATTCCAAGCAATTTTGTAAAAAAAAAATTTGAATTTGTGGCTACTGTTCCAGAGTTATACCATTACTCGTATAAAGCCTTTTACCCATTGTATGAACCTAATAATATTATAATCGGAATTGCTTTAAATTTCTATGAAAATTGAGTGGTTTAGCGTCCTTGATCTCTTTTGATCTTGAAAAGATCTACTTCTCTAAAGTTGGCAATAGACGATAAATGTGGTATATACTTTTAAAAATATTTCCCAAATATAAATGGCACAGTAGTTGTATTTAAATAAATGTCTATAGTGAGCTAAAAATATAACACTCAACAGTCATTTATGCCCCTGACTGTAAAGATATCTAGATTAGCCAAGGTATACACACATACGTGCCGAAACACATCCATGCACTATGTCGTTTATATACGCGTACCCAGCAACGAAATACTTTAGGCCTTCTTAAAACATTTCGCATTTTGATGTTTTTGATAGAAATCATATTTCCTCGTCGCTTCTGAAGAAGACTTTACTTTACTTTTCTTGACTATTTTACAACCCCATGAGGCCAGATGTGTTATACATTTTAATTAAACATCAAGGATACGGAGTGATTCTTCTGCCTGGTCTTTCCAGCGGAGTCTTGTCGTCCTCTTTTCCTGCTTCCTTATATAGCTCTTGGTTCCAGCGACGTCGGCATTCACCGTTTTCTCTAACAGGACTATATATTTTACGGATAATTTTTCTCTTTAAAATTCCCAGGTGCTTTTCATCCGCTTGCGATATGACCCAAGTTTCGGAGCCATATGCCAGGACAAGTAAAATGAGAGTCTGGTATAGCTGCAGTTTTGTCTCTCGAGAGAGGACTTTGTTCTTAAACTGCATGCTGAGCCCAAAATTGCATCTATTTGCAAGCACAATTCTCCTATTTATCTCCAGTTTATCTGTCCTTATTCTGTCTTTATTCTCCTATTTATCTGTCCTTATTCACGGCGGATCCAAGGTAGACAAATTCATCGACCATTTCAAAATTAAATCGGTTGTCAATGTTCAAGTGCGGACCAAGTCGAAAGGTTTCTCTAGTAGTTGACAGCATCAATTTCGTCTTGCACTCATTAACATCAAGATTGAATACTCCCGTAACTTCTCGCAAATTTCGTCCAATGATGTCTTTGTCGCTTTTCGTGTTAATGGTCTTGTTCGTATTTACTCATTACTCATTATTATCTCCATTAAGATATTGAAGAGATATCACGAAAGTGTGTCGCCTTGCCTCAGTCCTCGCTTGGTGCACAAGTGTTCAGTAAGGTCTTTCCTCACTTACACTGCTGATTTGGAGTTCTTAAGCGTCATTCTACAGAGGCGGATCAGTTTTGCCGGACTACCAAGTCCAGACATAGCTTCGTACAGTTTTCCCCGTATGGGTCTATCGAAAGCAGCTTTGTAATCGACAAAAAGGTGGTATGTATCGATTTGCCTTTCGTGGGTCTTTTCCAGGATTTGGCGTATCGTGAATATTTGGTCAATCGTGGACTTGCCTGGTCTAAAACCACTCTGATAAGGCCCACTCAGGTTGTCAATAATTGACTTTAGTCTTTCACATAATACGCTCGACAAGACTTTATACGCGATGGATAAAAGACTGATACCGCTATAGTTGGAACAGACACACGGATCACCCTTTTCGAATACAGGACATAATACACTGAGACTCCAATCTTCTGGCATAGATTCCCCCAGCTATATACTGCCCATAAGTTGATGCATGTGGGCTAGCAGTCCTCCGCCACCTGCCAGAAAAAGCTCAGCGGGTGGCCCATCTGCACCAGTGGCTCCGCCACCCCCAAGTCGGGAGATCGCCGTTCCAATCCCGCCTTGGTTTTTAGTGTGGGGGGGGTGGGCTACAATCTACACTATCTTCCACTATCATTACCTCTTGATCTTCAGTGGAAGAATCTGAATGTAGTAGTGCTGAAAAGTGCTATCTCCAAATTTTAAGCGTACACTGCTCATCAGTCACCAGATTCCCATTCTCGTTCTTGCAGGAGGGCAGCCCATTATTAGGCCCGTTATCCGATCCTCTTATCCCCTGGAAAAATTTTCGGGATTCACCATTCATCCTGCACATTTCGGCTTCCCCACTCTCCCTCTGCTCACACTGCCATTTTTTCCGCCTAAATAGTTGGTTTTCCTCCCTTCTCAGCCTCTTGTACCGATCACTCGCAGCCCGCGTTGTAACTGGCTGTTTTGTTTCCATACAAGCGGCATGAAGGCATGATGATTTAAATCAATCTTAAATCCCAGTCGTAAATCACCATTTTGGAAACTCCAACCGACATGAAACCAAAAAAATATATAAATATTACCTGCAAACAAGAAACATATATTCGGAAACTTATTATTTTAAAGATTCATGCAAACCCAACAAAAATCCGACTGTGGTGAAATGGGATTAGTGTCAGCGACTCTTGTACATGAGCACATGGGTTCAACACCTGCTCTGACCTTCACTTCTTTAGACAACTGTGAAGGCGACACTATCGAGTAATTAGCTATGAATGAGATTCACAAAAACCTTTGCACTCCGTGTAGGTAGGTGTAGAACTAGAAATCACACATCTCACTGATTCCGAAAGCTCTCCCCAACCCCTTCATGAGATGTTCATATCCTATTTATAGCATATAAAGTCATAAGTAGCAATATAACCAAATATAAAGTCGGTTTATTTCAATTCGCATATCGCTTTCTCTCTCCGTAACAATGTCTCCTATATGAAATTTCCAGCTGGGAAGTCGATCAGCTGTTTCAGGAAAGGGTTTTGGGTTTAAAAAAAGATCTGGTAGCGGTTTTGGGTCACTTAATACTACAAGGTGACAACTCTGTCTTTGACTTGTAAGTTGAAGCCTAGTGGCCAATTAGAGACAAATTACAATATTCTTCAAGAAATAGAAACATGTGGCATTCTTAGGTGTTCTTAGGTCTTTTGTTGTTGTTTGGATGCAAATATAACGTGTAAAGCTTGTCGCAGATATGGTATACTTGTGTCCGCTATGCGTTTGCTATTCAATATTACATGTTGGAGATACTATGACTAGTATGTTATAATATAAATTTTTGTGACCCAAAAATATACTGCTGTTGAAAACTGCTGAAAACAAAAACGTGACAGACAACAACTAAACCAAAAAAAGGAACAGATCTTCAATTCTTAAAAGCAATGTTCCAAACATATACATGGTTTTTGTATTATATTACAGATACCGTTTTGTTTCAGCATGTATGCACAATATAGGTATTCCTTATCAATTGTTCTATATACTTCTAATTCAAAGAACTTTTCAGCCATAAAACGTGCCCATTACCTGAATGTGGCGTCACTTTTCAAATGTATTAGCAAAAGGTTTTATCATTGCGGCAAAATATTGTGCAACCCATATTCTAACCAGACCCAGCACGGGTACCGAGATTACTTGAATACTACAAACCACTTATGGTTGCCAACAATTTTGTTGATACCTGTCAGAGCAACACTCTGAAAAATGTGTCTTTTCTTGTTGTTTGGATGCAAATATATCGTGTTTGTAGCTTGTCCCAAATATAATATATATCTTATAATATATGTGTTTTCGACCTACATATACTGGGTGGATAAATTTTAAGGGCCGATGTTAATTTTGAGTAAAACACAAATTATTTAGGAAATTATTGTCATTTCTTTTTATTATGATAATATGGTATGGTTCAATTATGTGTGGAACAAAATGTCGGCCAAATGGCCGCTGCGACCTCGGCGGCACACCTCCATGCGATGGTCCAAATTTTCAATGACGCTGAGGCATAATTGAGGTTCTATGCCGTTAATGTGCCGAATTATCTCATCCTTTCGCTCTTGAATGGTTGCTGGCTTATCGGCGTATACCATTTCTTTCAAATAACCCCAAAGGAAAAAGTCCAACGGTGTCAAATCACATGATCTTGGCGGCCAATTGACATCGCCACCACGTGAGATAACACGGGCATTGAATTTGTCATGCAAAAGAGCCATTGTTTCGTTAGCTGTGGCCATAAAGAGTTCGTTATGTTCATCAACGACGAGCGTGAGAGGTGCAATTGTTGGGCATGACGACGAGTTGAGGTGGACGGCTCTTCAGCAACACTACCGCGAACAGCAGCAATATTTTCTGCAGTACGAGCTGTACGAGCATGCACTGGTGTTTTCATATCTCCTACAGACCCGGTTTGCTCAAATTTTGCCACGATTTTTCCGATTGTACGCATATTTGGACGATTAAATTGACCGAAAAAATCACGAAGTTCACGATATGCATTTTGATTTGAACGCCCATTTCCATGATAAGCCTGAATAAGCTCGAGTGTGTATCTTTCCATGGTTAAAATTAAGAAATGTCAAATGAAATGCAGAAAAAAACTTGACGTTTAGGTGTGGTTCACATTCAACATCGGCCCTTAACATTTAACCACCCGTTATTTATGTTTGTGATACAAATACAGCTAAATTTGCTGCACTGTCTATGCTCTCTGGAGAGCAAAAGAATAAATGAGGGACAATGAGAGAGTCACTGAGTCATAAATATTGCAATATTGCGTGCAAATTGCAGACGAAGGTTTCTTATTTCATTGCAGTAATGAATATGTAACCTATTCATTGCTGCATGCGATTTGTTGTATTGCTGCAATAAACTTGTTTCATTGTTGCAACGATTTTGTTTCATTGCTGCAATGATTTTGTTTCACTGTAGTAATCAATGTTTTGGAGTGTGTTTGAATTTATTTTTACCATGAACAGAAGCTCCATTATCATTACGGGTTTCGTCACATCGAATGTAATAGAATATAAGATCCCGGTTCAGAACTTCCTTTAACCACACCATATGTATTCTTCAAACCATAATTTGTTGTTATGTTGAATTCACTTCTATTCAATTCCGGCGCCAATTTTCCTCGTCTTTGAGCCAGGGTTCGATCTATGAACATTTTCTACAACTAATCAACTTGGTTTATATTAATCAAATTGTGAAGTTTTTTATTTCAGTTTGCTTAAATTTACTTGAAACCCTTTGTATCATCGTCATCTCGGTTTCGACTGCCCGCACACTTGTTTTTCGTTTTTCGATTTTCCATCTTCCACTTTTTCTATCGTGTTATCATAAAGACACAAAGACTTGATATATTTTTGTTTCGATCTTTACTGTCGCCTGCACACACACACACAAATGTTCAGTTAAAACTGCCTACGTTTTCGCACATTATATTGCATTTTCGAAGTTGTTTCGCTATCGATGCGTAACTTTCATTGCTGTTGTGTTGCTCCTTGCATTATGTTTGTTTGTTGATTTTCTTTGTACTCTATTTATTTCGCAATTGTTTCGTCAGCTATAAATGTTGGCAAACAGCCAATAAAAATAATAAACTGTGGGAAAAATAAGATATAAATCAAACATCAATAGTCCAAATCTTACACACTTACTTAAAATTTAGTTGGTTTAGATCCTCATTATGTTTAAAGTTGTAATTTCCTTTAAGGCTGTAAGAGATCATGTTTTCTCCGGTTAGTGAAAAAAATGTAAATGCCGCGGGTGGGATTCGATCTCACATTCGCTGGACGATCGTTTCGATGTTTGTGAAGCATCATCTTCAGCAGCGTCTAACCCGTTATGCCACTGCGGTGTGTATTTACACAAGTCACTAACTGAAGACATTTATTGATTGTGTGCAGAGTGATTGTTGTCGCTACTTACACATTGCTTTCCTACTTACACGCACTGATGCAGAAGTTTTGAAAGTTCTATTTATAGAACGAACTATTCTAATTGTAGTTGTCTCGTTCTGTTTTAGTTTGGCCCTACCATATGTTTCAAATTTAGTTGTTTTACTTTTGTTTTAATTTTTCGCCAGTTTCTCTCCAAAATTCAGATTAAATATATTTAATGGTTGCAGGAACGAAAAATTAATTATTGCAGGCATTGTCAAGGAAATCATGTATGCAATTTTTCGATGCAACTACAACCAATTTGTCCGATATACGAAATTTCTCATAAGAGAAACTTAAAACATTAACGAATATGTTTCATCTATGCGACGAAGCGTTTTTCTTTCAGTGTAGTATTCTCCCACATCGTCTGTGGTACAAACTACCCCTGCAACAAATTCTTTAAAGGTTTTTTCTGATACGTCCGTTTATGTATTTATTGTTTGTATACTGTCAGAATGTATGGCCAGATGAGGGCCTAATACTAGAATATTTTCACTTAAACTTCACTGCTGGTTTCTTTCGTACTCGTCTACTCATACATACAATCATTTTTAACTTTTATCGCAATCGTACAATTTATTGTTGTATATATTTGAGCGTGTGCGTGTACGATTTGTTTCCACTGCATATGTTAAGGCGAATGCTCAGATAAGTTTGTAGTTGTGTTAAGCTTTCTTATGTGACTTCTAATTTTATGCAATTTACACCCTTTCGTTAAGGCGAATTTACCTTTGAAAATTTTATTGTTGCAGCAAACTTTGTAATGGTCTTGTGTTTGCTTGTACAAAGTGCAGGGATTTGTCACAGTAACGAACTAAAGAAAATAAAGTATTATTTCGAATAAAGGTTTTTTGTTCTAGTTTTGTAATACCTAACGAAGCTGAATGAATGTCAAGTTATACATATTCATATATTCAAGGAATCATATATAAACAATCCTTTGTAATACAAATTAGCTAAATATTTGTATAACATTTTGCATGATCAGAGGAAACAAAAAACGAATGTATTTGATGCAACCCCAGGAATTGTACAAAGACATTTCATTCGATGATATAACGTGGGTTTAATGCTGTTTGGGGTTAGAGTCCTTTGATTCTTTTACTGTGGACCTTTACATATAAAAAATAAAGTCCCAATCAACTAGTCTATAAATAAAAAAATCAATGAGTGTTCGAACTCACGGATGATGTGTTAACACCTTTTTGCTACACGGTACCTGTTCGATTTCTATGAACACATTAGTAAATGTTACATTGGAAAATAAAAAATAATAGTTTTTTTGTATACACCGGGCAATGCTGAACATCAAATGACTCGCTTTGTTTGGCCATAGCAACAACAACGAAACAACCAAACACACAACATCACACATGCTTTGTACGAAGTAGCTGACGTATTAGTGTGTCACCATAACGTCGACTGCGCAAGCCAGCATGCAAATGAAATTTTGCGTGGCTATGCTTTATATCTCCGTTCAACAACAGCAACATACACATGTACATACGTACATTATTATGTTAATACATACGCTATGACACAATTTCGTTTGCCTCACCCCTGCCACACCACTCTTTCATTGCTCTCTTGCTCGCTCATTTTTGTTTAACACGTCATTATTCTCTTTCGCAGTCGCAGAAAATCTGGTTTTAGCAGCAGCATAAAATCTGGTTTTAGCAGCAGCATAAAATTTGGTTTTAGCAGCAGCTTAAAATCTGACTTTGATAGATTTAGTCCCTATACGCCGCTATAGATGTTAACACATCAAAAAGCTCACGGCTGACTTATAGTTACAACAACTTACTCGCTAAATTTTTTAACATAGATACAGCCACATCATCTGTTCCATTTCTAAATAGATAGTAATACTGGTAGCATCCTAAAATATTGGTTTCTATGAAATTTCAAAATAGAAAAAGTATAAAGTAAAAACTTTTTATCTACAGCCAACGCACCCAGGAGTGCATAAAAAAATATATGACAATTGTTATGTAGAAATAAAGGTAACTGTTTGCATTTCATTATAAATTATACATTTTTGTATTTATGTGACATTAAGTTTTACATTGTATAAAATAAAGAAAAAAACGAGAAATGTTAAAAAGAAAATCAATTTTTTTTTACTGGAGCACAGGAAACAAGTTACCTTCCGCTCAAGCCTGATTGTCATGGTTGTCTTGAGCGCATACTGGAAGATTTGCAATAGTCGGTGTTACGGGGCGGCCCAAAATACTATCAATTCCAGTACGTGATGGCAAATTTCGCATGATTTGTGTATTTTGTGAACGGTTCTGTTTTTCTGACATGATCAACTTTTCGCACAACTATTGTATGAGCAATCGTCTAGGCTAGTTGATTTCTTTAAGTGTTGATTATTATCTAATTGAATCATGGGAGCTGCAAATTCAGCCATATCCATGATGTTTGTAAAACAACGAAAGATCATATTTTCATTATTCTCTTTGTTGAAGGAATTTGTCCATATTGTCAACTCCTAATTTGCTTTTGTTGTAATCGAGTATAATTATTGGCTTCTTTTTGGACCGGAAGTTAAAAGAAGCAGAATCGATTTTTTTTTCAACTCCCATATTTTAGGTCTCACATCAAAGTAAATGACATATTACAGCTTGTTAAAAGGTTTTCACATACGAAGTTTTGCCCACTTCCACAAAAAAGATTGCAAAAAAATCTTTGAGCACACGTTCACCTTGATTTCTTAATCTTACTCCAGACGGTGTCATACCAGTATAAATTGTCATTTGACTGGATAAGAATTAGTTGCGTCACATAGCCACCAAACCTAAATTCCCCAACAAAGACGAAATTGGACCGGCGATCTCCCGCCTTAAGACTAATAAAGCCGCTGGTGCGGATGGCCTACCTGTAGGTGGCGAAGGACTGCTAGCCCACATGCATCGACTTATATGCGGTATATGGTTGGGGGAATCTATGCCCGACGATTGGGGTCTCAGTGTATTATGTCCTGTATTCAAAAAGGGTGATCCGTTTGTTTCTTCCAACTATTGCGGTATCATTCTTTTATCCGTCGCGTATAAAGTATTGTCGAGCGTATTATGTGAAAGACTGAAGCCAATTATTGGAAACCTGATTGGACTTTATCAGTGTGGTTTTAGGCCAGGCACGTCCACGACTGACCAAATATTCACGCTACGCCAAATCCTGGAAAGACCCACGAAAAGCAAATCGATACATAAAACCTTTGTGTCGATTACAAAGCTGCTTTCGATAGCCCCATACGTGGAAAACTGAACGAAGCTATGTCTGAACTTGGTATTCCGGCAAAACTGATCCGCCTCTGTAGAATGACGCTGACCAACACCAAATCAGCAGTGAAAGTGGGGAAAGACCTCACTGAACCATTTTGTACCAAGCGAGGACTTAGACAAGGCGACACACTTTCGGCAATCTCTTCAACATCTTAATGGAGATAATAATGAGAAAGGCTGCAGTAAATACGAACAAGACCATTAACACGAAAAGCCATATGTTGGTTGGTGGTATTGGTGAGACGATGTGGTCACCTTCCATGAACTTTACAAAGCTAGACACTTCGTTAACCATTTTTGTGCATGGAGAATCTACGTGTCCACTTATATCCAGAGTGTGTGTTTTTGGATTTTGACAGATAAATGAATCGGAATTTCCGAATTCTATTGCCAATACGTATTTCACAAATGGTCGACATAACGGTTCCAGTTGTAATCGAACCATCAGCAAGTACGACGTCCGCCGTAACGTTTTGAAACACACAGCCGTTTCTAGTCAGAATTGTTTTAAGATTTCTGCTGGCAGTACTTGTTTTCGCACCAGAGTCAAATACAGCTTCTCCTGATAGTCCACATATTCCAATAGTAGTCGTCGGTAGAGGATGGCCAATTACCGAGGAAAGAGTATTAAATGAAAGGTATTGCGGACTCTCTTTCGAATGGCCACTACACGTTGAACAATTTGCTCGGTATACCCCCGGAGTACCACAACCATAACAAGAAAACGTAGGCCTTTTAATCACATTTTGCTGTAGTGCTATTGGTTGACTAGCATGTTCGTTTCGGTTTAAATTTGAATTCTCACGTTGTTGATTGTTTTGTTGAAGTTGTTCATCGCGCTTCTTCTTCTTAAGACATTTGTCGATGGTGTGTCCCTTGATGCGACAGAAACAGCAGCGGATAGAACTTGTGGTTTCATCTTTTATTACATGGACGTTCATTGTTGCCGGTGCCCGTTCTGTTAAACACATTTCGACTTCTCTGCTTGCGGTAATGAGTTCCCCAAATGTTGTCACGAATAAGGGGCTCACGAATGTTCACATGCAAAAGTCCATAAATCATATTTAGTTGAACTTCTTCGTTTATCGGTAGTTTTAATTGTGAATAAAGAAGTCTTTTTTTGCATATAAAGCTATCCGTTGGTTCTTTCTTCTGTTGCTTCCCTTCGTATATGGTAGCAAAAGTACGCCAATCAGGTACAGTTGGAGAAAAAGTGGCACATATGAGGGTTTTCGCATCTTCAAATGTTGACACCGTGTCTTTTACCCCAATCCACCATGTAGCGGCATAGTCTTCTAGTAATAGAGGCATACCTCGCAGTGCGCCGGCGTCAGAAATTTTCTCTATATCCTTATAGACGCTTATCGCAGCCAAAAACTCGTCTACTGCTGCGGGATCCCTTTGACCTTTATAACGAGCAGTGCATCGTGTAAATGAGCCACCTCTGTGGCTACCACCCATTGCTGTGAGAATTTGACGAAATTGTTCCTCTGAAAATGTCGCCATTTCGACCTCTGTTACCGATATTAATTCGTTGGCTTCAGAATAAATTTCGTTGTCTTCAGAATAAATTTCGTTGGATTCATCCAATGCTGGTAGGTTGATTCGGTCGATTTTGAACTCTTCCCCAGAATTGTCCGTGACCACTAAGTTGGGCGCCAATGTAACAACCTTATTTCGCAGGTTGTACTTCCTCATATTTGAAAACACTTTTGCTTTTCAAAGGTTTCCAATATGTTTGGATTTTTTATTATTTCTTTCCGAAATCGTCAGAAGTTAACGTCTAGTACTTTATAAAAGTCTAGACAATGTAACTTGCTGGCGAAAGGCAGAAAGCTAACTGAGAATTAAACAAGTGAATAAATATCAACAGGTAGTTTGAATTTGTGTATTGTTTATAAGTAGTAAATATCAACATGTGGTTAGAAATTATGTATTGTTTATATGTAGTAAATATCAACATGTGGATATTTATATAATTTCATACTGTGTTCAAATAAAACAGGAATATATATGTATATGTAGAATAGTATATATAATTGTGAACTGCTTCAATGTGTAAAATACTAATTAAACGAAAGGAAATGGTTAAAAAACAAACTTTTGTTCTAGCAGTTTTTATAATTTTCGTTTATAGGGGCGCATGAGTTGAAAAATTATTTTGATGCAAATTTGCATCATTGCGCATTTAGCTGTAAATTCAAAATCTAAAATTTTTATACTTCAATATTGATTTAAATGGACAATGTTTTTGTTTCTTTTTAAAAACCAACGTATTATTCATTTATTGTTTATGAAATTTTAAATTTTTTTTAAAAAAAAAGATAACATTTTAATTTTGTTAATTTTTTATGAAATATGAATTTGGCCCTTACAACCCGGCAGCTTGCATATTACCCTATTTTCTTAGAATTCCGGTAAGTGGTCCACATGATCGTGATTGATATCTACGGATGGTATTGCTGATGCTGGACCTTGCTTTTGCTTTTGGACATACAATCTTTCGACAGAAGGTAAATCGTTGGTTCTTGGGCGTTTCTGTTTTGTATTTGTTTTTAGAAGTGTCAATGCCAGATCTTTACCAAATTTTAATAGTGCAAGAGTCGTATTCCCTATTGCTCGCTTATACAAAAACCAAGCATTTGTAACTGGTAGGTCCAGTAGATGGTAGACAAAACGCAATTACCATTTTCTGGTTTTTATTTTGATTCGGTTCCGCCCCATCATGCTGTCTAAGAGATCAACACCGCCCATATGACGGTTGTACTCTTTGACAATCGCTGGGTACTTAACCATGATCGACTTGAGTTCCCGACGGTCGAGTCTGCTAATATCATTTTCTGGTTCCACGCCAACGAATGAGGACAGAAGAGTTACGTTCTTATTATCTTTCCAGAAGACGGTTGCGAGCTCTAAACAACAAATTGAAATGATGATCCCCTAGGACATTTTTTTATTTCTTGATCATTTGGTATTTTCCAATTTTGTATCCTATTTCGTCTGACTGTTCCAACTGTATGTATGCCTTTTTTTCCTAAATAAACAAGCAATGGGATGGCAGTGTAATAAATTATTTATTTTATTTATTTATTCACACTTGTAATTGTCGAAGTAAACTTTATAGTTACATCCATTTGGGACATTTCGTAATAGTCGTACAACAACGTTGGCAGAAGCTCCTAGATCAGGCTCACTTGGCAAACGTTTATGCGACAAATTGTCGTGGCCCGTATATATTTCAAAATTATATGCAAAACTTGATACCGGAAAGTACATATAACGGTTTTTTTAAGAGAGACGCTACAAAAGTAAATCGATAGGGACAGCAAACGACGCCATATTTTGTCCCGCTCTTTTGACATTTCTCTTCAGTAAGGTTTGCCATTTCGTCATGGAAAGATATACGAGCCAACAACGACTCGAAATTATTAAAATTTACTACCGAAATTTGGAGTCAGTGGCCTCAACTTTAATAGCGCTACGTCCAATTTATGGTCGTCATAATCGTCCTACCAGACTAACAATTGAGCGTCTAGTGGAAAAATTTGAATCCACAGGCACAGTACAAAATGTTCCCGTGCCAGTGAGATAAAGAAGTGCCCGTAGTGTCGAGAACATTGCTGCCGCGGAGGCTTCAGTTCAAGAAGGCCCAAATGTGTCTCTCACACTTCGTTCTCAAGCGTTGGGCATCTCTGTGACGTCGTTGTGGCGAATTTTGCGAAAAGATCTTGGCCTACATTCTTACAAGATCAAATTGACTCAAGAACTGAAGCCGCTTGACCACCATAAGCGTCGTATGTTCGTGAATTGGGCTGAGCAACAACTTGAAAATGATTCGGATTTTCATCGGAAAATCATCTTCAGCGATGAGGCTCATTTCTGGCTGAATGGCTTCGTCAATAAGCAAAATATGCGTTATTGGTCAGACAGCAATCCATACGTAATCCACGAGTCATCATGGCATCCCGACAAAATTACGGTGTCATTGGGCCGTACTTCTTCCGTAATGATCAAGACCGGCACAGTACTGTGAAGGCGAATCGCTACCGTTCAATAATAAACGAATGTTTTTGGCCCCAATTGGATAATATGGACTTGGAGGACATGTGGTTCCAACAGGACGGCGCCACAAGCCACACAGCGAATGCCACATTCAATTTATTGGAAACCAAGTTTGGTGAACGTGTTATCTCACGAAATGGCCCAGTCGATTGGCCGCCTCGGTCGTGCGATTTGACGCCGTTAGATTATTTCCTGTGGGCGACGTCAAGTCTATGGTCTATGCCAACAAGCCAGCGACGATTGATGAACTTCGTACGAATATCGAACGTGAAATTGCAGCAGTGTCGGCCGATTTATGCTTGAAAACCGTCGAAAATTGGGTTCAGCGTCTGGAATTCTGCAAGCGTGCCCGTGGTGGCCATGCAAAAGAAATCGAATTCCATACATAATGGCATCGAACGTACTTTCACAGGAATAAAGAATTTAATTGGTATCTAAAACCGGATTTGTTCTATTTAAAAAAACTTTTGTAGCGCTCTTATAGAAAACGCCGTTAATTTTTAGCCCCACTTGTGTGGCTTTGCAGGCATATATTGTTTCAAATGATGCGAAGCTTTACTTGCGCACATTTGTTCATCAACAGATAAGCGTTCTTCTAACGGAATGGATGAACATTTTTCATTTAATCAGTCTACCAGTGGCCGAATCTTGTATAATTTGTCGTAACAAGGATCTGTTTGATCGGCAATGAAATTTTTATTATTGTTCAAATGAAATATTGATCGTATCTTTTCAAATTTTTTTTGAGGCATGCAGTCGAAACCAATTTGGCTGTCCCATAGATGGCGAATATTGGAGTAATTCACTATTGATGATAACGTTAGGATGCCCATAAATTGGTAAATATCAGTTTTTTGCAAAATAAAGCTCTCTTCAATATTTTTTTGTTGTTGTATATTGTAAATGTATGTAATGTATGTTGTAAAATGTCTTCATCAAAGAAGTAGTTGAAAAATTGGAATGGAGTCTGAAACTTCTTTATAAATTCCGGCAAGTCGGTATTTCTTCCAAATTTTATTTCGTCTTCACTGACAGAAAATTTAGTTTTTTTTCCAGACAATATGTCTGCACGCTTCTCGTGTTAAGAAATTTGTGGAACCAAGTAGATTTTCCGGAATTACTGGACCTATATTTTCTGTTACATTTTCATCTTCACTATTCAAGTCATTCATGAGATCCACAATATTTTCATAACCCAGAAGGTGCTCTGGATCTTCATTACTTAGAAGCTTACCTTCCATAATTTCATATTCATCATAGGAGTCGTCTAATTCATCTTGACTTGCAGCAGTATCAAACAAAATACGGAGAATAATCCTCCTCTAAAAGTTGTTTTCTTGACATATCCTTCGTTACATACGAAAAATTTTTTTGCGCAGTGATGCAAATTTGCATCAAACCGTTTTTTATACACAGCAAAGTACGAGTACTTGCCACAAAAAAACAATAAACACTATTTGATTTTAATAAAAAGAGTGTAACTTATGTAAAAATCACGACTGTTTAATAAACTTGTTGAAATTAATTAAATTTTAAGGTCAGAAAAACACACTGTTTCCTCTACGCACAACAAACTAATGAGCAGATTCTTCAAAATTGCACAATAACTCAATGCTGCTATAACGGTACTTCAAATGCAGAAAAAACGACGCCTACTTAACCCTCTAACTGACAAAATTTAACCCATGGACATAATTTTCTGAAATTTGGCACAGTGGTATTATTGGCCAACATTAATATTTATTTAAGCAAATATTTGATTTATGTTGTCTGGTGTTGTTTTCAGGAGAGGAAAACTGATAGCGGCCTCAAGGCCACTATGGCGGTTAAGGCAAACAAAAATTAAGAGAATCACTACTTTATTTGGTTTGACTTTATCTAAAATTATTTTTATTTGGAGTGATGGTACTTATAGAACAGTTTTTTGAGTTTGACAAACAACATAAATTAATATTTTCATATATACATTGCGTTTGGGATGTTTTTCAATGTTTGCATTCCTGTTTTCCACCTTCCTTTTCTAACCAAACAAGAAATTGGTTGTATTGGTCGAACCGAAAATCTGGCACAGGCTTTTTTGCTTTTACACCAATTGAAGTACTACTTGGCGGTGCTTATAGGCAACGAGACCTGCTGCAATTTCTTCACGGAACCGTACCAATTGTCGATATAAAATATATACTTTCGCTGCCCTCAAATCAACAAAATGATAAAAAAAATCTCATCGTTGGGTTTTGTGTGTTAGCTCTTATGTCCGTCCAAATGGTTGCTACACCCATATGGCTATTATGCTCATAGATAATTTGTGGAGCATCTATTTCAAGTTAGAGTTTGTACTTCCGGCCGTATCTAGGCACCGTTTGCTCCTTTAATGTTTGCATCTCCTCTGCCAAATTTACCAACATAAGTGGATATCAAGCGAACAAGTTTATTATCCTGCCTAGGGACTCTGTCTGCGGTACCCACAAATTCTGTTGAGTATCCTTTTGGTTGTTTCATAATATATATTCGGAGGGTAGCTTACAATTCGGAATACGGTTCATTCTTATTGTGCCTAAACTGAAAATACCTCTGGCACGAAAAGTCGCCAATAATGGTAGAGTGGCGCTAAAATTGTGGAAATACAAAATGTGATTTATGAAATCCGGTAAAGACTGTGAAAATCAAACTAATACATTTGCTGTTCCTGGCAATATTATATTATCTCCTGCCCATTGTACACTTCAAATCGATAGACGTAACCTTGAGAATCACAAAGTACCAAGTTTTTTTTATTCCCCATTTCTGAGGTTTGTTTGGAAGATACTGGCTACGATAGTGCTTGATTTTTATACTGCACATTTGCTCGTCCACCCATAAGCCATTTTTTGTGGAATTTTAAAAAGTGGATCATATCCCGGATGTCTTTTTTGGATTCTAATGTTTTCATCTTCACACAAAAGATTTTTTGACGTAGAATACGTCTTACCTTACGGTATGAGGAGTCATGTCAGGGTTTTATTGTTGTAATCTTTATTTCATTGAATTTGAGGAAACGGCTAGAGAATTTTTTTAAAATTTTTTTTGTAGGTAAATGAAGATGTTATCTTTCGTTTGATATACATTTCGTATTGGTTGATATATTTCTAGTATTTTAATTTCTCAAATGAAAATTGTTTAAACACATACACTCAAACATATGTGTGGTGTTTGGTTGAGTGTTTTTGGTTGCTCAACATTGCTTAGGAACATGTATCTAGTAAAAAGTGAAACGAACAGCAAGCTAATGTTGCTTGGCAACATGTATGTAGTAAAAAGTGAAACAAACAGTAAGCTAACGTAATAAAGCTTTTTTGCGAAAGCTTCAATAAAGCTGTTGTAACATTAATTTTGAATTGTAAAGCGTAAAGCTTTCACACAACGCTCGAATGCTAATGCGAAGACTCGATAAGGTAAACCTTTTTTAATATTAGGGCGGCCCTCTCAATATTCGCAGAACTTATTTCAATAAAAATATTAATTAAAATACATAAATTAAATTAAGTTTAAAAAAATTGAACATAATATTTTTTTTTTAACGGACTTGAATCAAATGCCGTTGGTAAATATAAAAATTTCAGCAGACAGTTGTCCGAGGCCTTCGGCCACGGACTGTCCCTGCAGGCTGTGTCAGAGACACGGCCATTAAGTTTAACGTAGAATACGCCATCCGATAAGACAGAAAACATATATAACAATAAATGATAAATAATATAAGCAAATGAATTTATTGTTATATATGTTTTCTGTCTTAGCGGATGGCGTATTCTACGTTAAACTTAATGGCCGTGTCTCTGACACAGCCTGCAGGGACAGTCCGTGGCCGAAGGCCTCGGACAACTGTCTGCTGTAATTTTTTTTTTTTAATTTGAATAAATCTTGATCGAGGCGTGCAGTTTCTAATGCTTGAGAAAGCATTTTTGTCCCAATATGTTCCCAATTGGGGTATCGGCAAAGTGGAATGTACATAATAATACCAATGTAATGATAAATCTCCTCAGAGTTTGTTTTATATTTTTATTTAAAATCTTCGTTCAGAGCTGCTCTGTTTGGTTCCCCGCCATCAAATTCGCTACATCTTTTGAAAAAAAAAGTAAATAAACAATTCAAAGAAGTTTGTAGTTTCATAATTGACTTTAGAAGATACGAATTTCCGAAGAAAGAAAATTCGTTGACATGTAAATTTAATCCCTTTTTACGCCAACTAATCTTTGTAAACTCTTTTGAGTTCTTCGAAATATCATAGTACAATCCTTGAAAAAGAGTAGAAAATTATTTGAATTGTTTATGTTATGAATTGTTTGAAGTTTAAAGTTTGAAATTGATTGCAAGACAAAAATGAACCATAAAACCTACTGCTGAGGGTTAACCCTTGGGCCAGTTATTTCTACTACTGGTAATGGTGAACGAGGAATATTTGTTGGTTTGATACATTTTTTGGATGATCTTGAGGTAGAAGGAAAAGGTTCTATTAAATCTGACAATATCAATATGAGTTGTTTCTCCTTCTATCATTTCTCGAAGGAACATATGTAAGCATTGCTCTTTATCTTCGGTTATTTGATCAATAGGTAAGTCTGTTCTTCCAATTATTCGTCGGAAATTTCGGCAAGCTTGGACTTTTTTTGATAAAACTTCTCTTATTGGTTTCAATTTCTGTATATGTTTAATGTGAAGGTCAAGGAATCAGTGTGACTGAGTTATATAAATGTTCACGCAAACCGCCATAGATGCTCTGAGGTCACTTTAACGATTTCACTTCTAAAGCACAACTCGAATCTTTTTCCAACATAAGTATAATTGTTATCCATTGAAAACACTATAGTGTACTTACGGATGCAATTTCAGCAAAATCAAACCGTTATATTCAACAAAATTTCATATTAAATCTGTAAAACCGTCACAATTTAAAATATTTGCCACCACCTTAACGCGTCGCAAAAGTGTGACAGAATAACAAAAACTAGGCAAGTAAATGAGTTTTAAAATTTTTGCCGTTTTCAAAAATATTGTTTTGTGTTGATGTAAATGCAAGTACTGGCGTTTTTTACATGCATATATAAGATAATGGGGGAATATCGATAGTGTCCCTGAGGCTGCCTTATCAGTTAGAGGGTTAAATGGAGACAACATATAACGAACATTTACACAAAACTGTTTCAAAATATTGAAACTACGGAGAGATGTTCGGTATGATTCAAATTTGCATCACTGCGCGCTAGAGGGTTAAACCCATTTTATCTTATGCATCACCAATTTGTATCGTGCTGCTAAAACTCATATTAAAAAGTTGCAAGTAATACAAAATAAATGCCTTAAAATGATTCATAAAAAAACCCTGGCTTTTCCCCACTGCAGAACTACATGAAGAAACTGGATACCAGCTATTCTCAGACTTTATTAAGATGTTAAATGAAAAGCATTCCCAAAAAATTGTAACCTCTTGCTATTGTAAAAAACGCGAGAGTCTAGACCTACTCTTATGAATTTAAAGATAAATATGCACATTATTCAAATATAAAATATTGTATTAAAACTTTATTTTAGAATAATTTTATATTAATCAAAACTTTTCATCCAAGTTTTGTACATTTTAATAAGTCACATCTAGGTTTTTACTTCCTTTTTACCTATAATAAGATAAGAATTAACTTATTTAAGTACTATTATTAAGAACACAATTGCTGAAATATCTTTATGATAACATCTCATTACTCTTAACTAATATTACCTGTTAAGTAGAAAATGCGATTTGGAATAGTAAAACTTGAATTGAATTGACTACTTGTGTTGGCATTAGTTTCGGAACTTACGTCTAAATGGCAGTTGGTAGATATGTCTTCTATTTCCATTTATATACATTCCAACTTTGGTCGCGAAACAAGCAGCGAAATAATTCCTCTGCAAAGTCTTTCTTTCCTGTTTGTCTGATGGGTTCAGTAGCAAGTGAACATACTTTACCTGGCGTTTACACGGGACAGTTTTGATCCGACAGTAGAAATACATTCACACATTTTTACTACCACACTTATACTTCTCTCACTTGCCTAGCCACTGTCTCTGATTTTTCAATGACAGTAACTTCGGCAAGAGATTTGACATAAGCGGCCAGATAATGGCTGCTGAACTAGTAAATGTTTGCGCAATACAACAACTGATTTTGCTTTCTTATGACTCCATCTGTTACATTCAGTGTATTTTGTTGTTGTACTTTTTTGTTTGCTGTGTTTGTTCTGTGTTGAATTTGACGGTTAGAGTCATGAAACAAAAACTAAATGCCTGTTGTTGGTTCACACTATTACAACAAATCCTACTTCTTCAACCTCTACTAGTTCAGCCATCGGCCAGATCGGTGACGTTTCGTAGTAATTTGAGAAAAAAGCAAAACATCGCAAACTTTATAACTTTATAAATTGGGAATTATATGTTATATTTTGCAAAATTTTGAAATATTTATATTTCAATATAAATATTGAAATATTGTTTGACAACACAAACGTACATATAAACATAAATACATGTCTAAGAAGTAAGACAAAACACAATGGCAAAAGAGCGAAGAAACAAAAAATCAGAGCACGAAATTTAACGAAACGACACTGTCGGCGGTTGCTTAAAACTGTACTGTCTTTATAACTGGCTCGACGCGTACGTCACCCAAACAATTTTTCTCTTTGTGACAACTAATACATATTCTCAACTATCTTGTCTCAAACTGTCCCGTGTAAACGCACCGTTAGGTTTGTTCTTCTGTGGGGTAATATCAGTTGTGTTAAAGCTCTTTAAAAACCGAAACAATCGATTTAAAAAATAACCAGTGAAAACGGTTCTCCGAAAATAGCAATTTTCACATAACCGAAATACGGTTAACTTACACCGTATCTTTTAGTTACTAATTCAGAAGTTTCTTCAAGGCTAATTACTCGACAGTGTCGCCATCACTAAGCGAGATCTCGGTCGCCGATAGAATTGAAATGTGGTTCTCTGAAAAAACCAATTTTCACAAAACCGAAGTACGGTTAACCCGCCGGAATTCGAATAACCGGTTTCGGTTTAGAGTACACTACTTACACCATATCTTTCAGTTATTAATTCAGAAGTTTCTTCCAGGCTAATTACTCGACAGTGTCGCCATCACTAAGCGAGATCTCGGTCGCCGATAGAATTAAAATGTGGTCAATGTGACTAGTGAAAATTTAGTCAGAAGTTTCTTCTAGGCTAATTAGTCGGCAGTGTCGAGATCTCCGTCGCCGAAAGAATTGAAATGTGGTCAAAGTGAAGATTGGACCCACTTTCTCTCGTATTATAAAGTCGCGGATTGTAATCGTAATTTTGTATAACCTCATTTTATTATAAACAAGAATAAAGCAATGTTAAAAACAATCAACTGTACCCATTCCGTACAAATTTCAGGTTTACTTACCCCCATATTAACTACACACCTACTAAAGTAAATCAAAAACAAGGCATAATATACAGGCAAGTCCTTTAAAAAAATGTGTTATTTAAACACAGATTATTACTGATATTGTGAAAATTGTAATGACTGTTTAACCAAAACGATTAAACTTTTATTACAGCGAAGTCTTGTGAGGACTCACTGGAATAAATACGTATGTACCTACTTTGTTCCATATCAAGCAAAAATTAACCAAACAGATATAAAACCTACACATATATTAGTCCGACTCAATTTGCATAAAGGTTATTTTATTACAAACAGTGAAAGAATTAAAATAACTTCGTAGAAATACGTTTTGACCCATTCAGAGAGGACCACTTCTAAAGTCAGCCGTCTGTAGTAGCAGTTACACTCCGGTTCACTTATTTAAAGGCACTAAAAATTCCATATTCAGCAGCCTGTATCTTTTGCAATTTATAACCGAGACATCTTGAGATATAAAAAAAATTATGACAATAGTGGTTTCTTAACTAAAGAATTTTTTTTTGAGCAATTTATAAGAAAAGTACAAAAATGTGCTATTTATTTCGTTCACTTGGATAAAGGCACTTCAACTAATTTTAATGAAATCAGTTTTCAAGATAGTACGTAATAGCACCCCACACCATAACGCCGCCCTCTGGGCTGTGATGTCGGTTCAAAAAAGGCTTTTGTTTGCGCAGATCATGGAAATAATAGTTGTAGCCATCAGGGCCATCCAAATTAAACTTATTCTCATCCATAAATACAACGGCTCTCCAGTCATTTACATAACCTCTTGGCTGCACATCCCATACCATGTAGTCTCTTGCGAATTGAAGCCTCTGTTCCTTACGAGGAGCATTAAGTGGCGGTTTTTTTTGTAATTTCAGGTACTTATTTAAGATATTCACAGCTCTTAATTACTCTGCGTACTGATTACTTGCTCGCTTCCACTCCAGCTTGAACTCTTATTTTGGACAAGGATAAGGCAGAATTAGAAGCAATTCTGATGATTTTTCTTTTCTCATACTTAGATAAAGACAATGAAACCCTTCCTTTAAAATGTTTTCCTTACCCCTCGCGATCCTTGATGTAATTGTCGACAACTGTTGGGCTCCCTCCAGTTTTTCTTTAGCTATTGCACGGTTAGAATATCCTTCAAAATGGTAAACATCGATTTTAGTTTTCCCGATAGATTTAAAATTTTTTGTTTTGCCATTTTGACTCGTAAAATGATTAAGATGTAATATATTGTAATAAACAAACGCTCCCTACAAAAAATCATCTATCTTCGTTAATTTCGTGACAAAAACCTTCCCCATGAAATCGATCAAAGTTGTCGCATTCCATTGTTTTAGAAAACTGACAATATTTTCTTAAATCCCGAATATTTGCTTGAAATTGATTAAGCTCAACTGGTGAAAGTTAGTTATACAAAATTCCACTAAGTCTAAGTATTCCGAATCCGAATTTGAAAGTCAAATCAGTTTGTGAAAAAAAAAATGTTGTGGTTTGCCGTTATTGTAACCGTTCTAATTACATTTGTACGCTTCATATCACATCTAGCTTTTTCCCGTGGTAGCCCACCATCTCACCATGAAATAGTTGAGACAGTTTGGCATGTTATACCTTATTGGAATTATTTATTATTATATATTATAGAATTATATATTATGCCTACTGAAAGAATTCAGCAAAATTACTATTCTGAATTAATAGCATTAAACATTGGATAATTGGGTGTATTTTTATTTGTCGATCTCAAAAAAAAAAGATTTTGTCCATTTTTTTTGGATTTCCTAAAATTACACATTATTCTGAATAAAAATACACCTCAATAACCAAATAATTTCAA
Source organism: Phaonia tiefii (assembly GCA_963931995.1). Classification (NCBI taxonomy): domain Eukaryota; kingdom Metazoa; phylum Arthropoda; class Insecta; order Diptera; family Muscidae; genus Phaonia; species Phaonia tiefii. The sequence continues at coordinate 191,028,442 of OZ008367.1, read as the reverse complement.
AAATTAGATTAGTTATAGAACTTTGAAACTCTAGTATGGTAATCTCAAGTTTCGATATTATGAGGTTCAAACATTCTCCTTTCCCTTCTTGAAGTTGGTGAGGTTCGGGAAAATCTCTTTTTTGGTAGTTCCTATATAATAATCGACTTTATATCGATTGTAAAATGCTCGGAACTAGTCTGGGCAGTGTTACCAATGCAACTTTTGATGATTCTAACGCTTACCCATTTTCACTGATATCCAATCAAGCAATACCTATTGCATTTTTTGATATTTCAATGGTATCTAATGGTTTAAAAAAGCTTAAATTTTCGTATAACAGTGGACCTGATAAAATTCCCAGCAGTATCTTAGTTCAATGTGCTGATGCTCTAGCTATTCCATTAACTCTCCTCTTTAATACTTCAATTAAATATGGACAGTTTCCGAAAATCTGGAAGGATTCTTACATTGTTCCTCTTTTTAAATCTGGAAATAAATCGGACATTACCAATTATCGGGGTATTGCAAAATTAAGTGCTATACCTAAACTTTTTGAAAAACTTGTAACGGATCAGCTATACTATCACGTAAATACTTTAATATCTCCTTTCCAACATGGCTTCCAAAAAAGATGCTCGACTTCAACAAATCTTCTGCAACTTACAACTTTAGTAAATCGTGGCTTTCTTCAAGGAAAACAAACTGATGCGGTTTTTACAGATTTCAGTAAGGCGTTTGACAAGGTTAACCATAAGCTTCTTTTAAAGAAATTACATTGGATGGGTTTTACTAACCTAAGCTTAAAATGGATACACTCTTATTTGGCAAACCGTAAACAAAATGTACGTTTTAATAATGTGTCATCAAAAACTATTCATGTACTATCGGGTGTTCCGCAAGGTAGCCATCTTGGACCTCTTCTATTTTCACTGTTTATTAAGCTATAAAATTCTCGAATATCTTAATGTATGCTGATGATATGAAAGTTTTTCTGAGTTACGACGAATTATGGGAACAAAAGTATCTTCAAAGCGATTTGGATTCGTTCCATACATGGTGCAAATTAAATCTGATTGAGCTGAATTTTGGAAAATGCAAATATATGCGTTTCTTTAGAACGAAACCAATGTCTGCCAATTATGTGCTGGGTGGCCATCAGTTGGAAATGGTTGGTACATTCATTGATCTTGGTGTTTTATTGGACTCCAAGCTGGACTTCATTTCTCACATCACAATCACGGTTAACAAAGCCAAAGGTGTACTTGGTTTTATAAAACGCTGGGCTAAAGAGTTTAATGATCCATATGTAACGAAAAATTTATACACATCACTTGTAAGACCTATCTTGGAATATGCATCGATAATTTGGGACCCTATTTACCAAACTCACGTCGCTAGTATTGAGTCAGTACAAAAGCAGTTCCTTTTATTCTGTCTTCGTAGTCTGAACTTCAACCCATTAAGTCTCCCGTCTTATACTAGTAGACTTGCTCTTATTAAGCTGCCAACTTTAAAAAGCCGCAGATCCATGCTAAACATATCGTTTCTTCTGAATGTTATCAATGGCGATGTCTGCTCTGGATTCTTGATCAATAACATATCATTCAACATCCCTCAACGACCAACCCGATACTTTTCACCATTATCTGTTCCATTTTGTAGAGCAAACTATGCGAATGCCGATCCTTTCACGAGAATGTGTAAGGAATTTAATGAATTATATAGCCTTATTGATTTCTGTATGAGCATTAATGTAATTAGAAGTAACATAATAGTTTTCTGAAATTCTTAATTATTTGTTTGGGATTTGCTGTGTAGTTCTAGGCTACCAAAATTTTTGTAAATAGTCTGTAAGGATAATTTCCATAGACAATTAAATTTTAAATAAATAAAAATAAAAATAAATCCTGAAAACCGATAAAATTTACCTAAACGTCTATTTTTAGTCCTAATGTAAAATTTGTCTTGGGAAGATAAGAGCCCTTTTCCTGTGAAACATTACATATTTTGCCGTAGTACTATATAATGCGTACAAAAAATTTTATTATGTTTTCATTTCACAAATTTGTTACTTTTAAAGTTTTCAAAATATGAAATTTAATACTGGATTTTTAAAAACAAAGTTGCGTTTTACATATTATGAATCGTCGCTTTTGAATAAATTCAAGAGTATTATGCTTTCTTTATAAAATACTGTGAGAAATCATCGCCGAAGTTGAAAAATGGGGAAACAATTAACAAATCTCTGTTTGCTGGACAAATACACACAGACTTCACATATAATAACGTATACAGGGTGATTCAGGAAGTTCCGGACAAATTTCTCGAGCGTATTCCTTGGTTCATTTCATGAAGAAACGTCCACTAGGACCATGTCCGAAAATGCAAGGGTGCGAAGTGGTAGCGGGTTCCAAATTTTCGGATTGTCGGTCGGAGGGTAGTAGGGCAAAGTTGCTAACTTCTGAGCCAGGTCGGTTTGGGCTTGTTGGAAAGGTCTTTAAGAGGACTTTCAGAATCAATAAAAAAAGTAGAAAAAAGTCAAATCGCCGAGATACAGAGCTTTCGGAAAAAAATGGAAAAAAAATCACATAACCTCAATTTGCTCAGCCAGAAATTTCAATAAAATAAAATCTTGAACGTGTTAATTTACAAAAACAAATAAATATGTGCTGTTATTTCGCTTCCAAAAACAAAAACAAGCATTATTGCATTTCAGTAAACTGGTCATAACTTTGGAACGGTAAGACCTCTGGGTTTAGGGCATTTTGGAAAGGTTAGAGGTATGGCCATCTTTCAACAGAATAAATATAAGTTACCTGCCATATGGCTGAGCAAATTGAGGTTATGTGAATTTTTTTACATTTTTTCCCCGAAAGCTCTGTATGTCGGTGATTTGACTTTTATCTATTCTGAAAGGCCTCTCTTTCTTTATCGAGGCCTCTTAAAGATCTTTCCAACAAGCCCAAAAACAAAAATCCGACCACTGGCTCAGAAGTTAGCAACTTTACCCTACAACCCTCCGACCGACAATCCGAAAATTTTGAACTCGCTGCCATTTCGCACCCTTGCATTTTCGGGCGTGGTCCTAGTGGACTTTTCTTCGTGAAATGAGCCAAGGAATACGCCGGACAAATTTGTCCAGAACTTCATGAATCACCCTGTATACTGGTTGAAAGGCCTAAGTTTCTTCTTTTTAAATCCAGGGAGAAAGTGAAAATCGGTTGATAATCAACTAACTTACAGGTTTATAAGTGCGCAACGATACGCAAACCCGGTCTTTTAACAGGTTTTCAAGATTTTGGGGGTGTTTGAGAAATTTTACAAGCAGATTTTTGTTTCACTCGACAATGCCTACAAGAAAAATACTACAAGGTGTTTCAAAAGAAGTCATCCGATGTTGTTTGGCTCTCATTTTTTTCTAAATGAAAAACTTCGATTCTGTTTTTTGATTATGTTTATTTGAACCTTTAGAATTTTATTGGTTAAGTTGAGAAGATGATATCGGTTAAATGGGCGCCGTCACAATTGATTACCATACGGGCTCATTTTATGGCATTTTTAATCACTTCGGCGAGAACTGCGTGCGACAGATTCTCGCACTCTTGTCGAATATTGACCTTGAGGTTAACATAGCCCTATAGCGCGCACCGTCCACTGTTGTCGTTTGACCAGCGGTGTTCTCGAAGAAAATGGCCCGATGATTCCTACAGCGTGAACAGCGCACCATGCAGTCACTTTGAGCGGGTGTAATGGCTCCTCGTGCATCACTCGTGTATTTTCTGTGCCCCAGAAGCGATAGTTTTGCTTGTTCACGAACCCGCTGAGGTAGAAATGAGCCTCATCGCTCATTATAATTTCGTGGAAAAATCGTCCACGAGATTAGGATGGCTTGGGCGTAGGTTACACGCGTTTGGAGGTCGACAGGCAACAGCTGATGCACGGACTGGACTTTGTATGGGAACATGCGCAGATCTTTGACCAAAATTCGTCATAGGGACGACCGGCTGATGGTTAATTGCGAGGCACGGCATCTGGTCGATGTGTCCGGCGACAGCTCGACATCCTCGGCAACAGCGGCGATGTTCTCGGCAGAACGGGTGCTCCGGGGCCGGCCACTCCTGCCAAAATCTCGTGTGGTCGCATACTCTATTAAGGTTAGTGGCCAAACGGCGCAGTGTTTGCGCAGTCGGTGTCGGACGGCCGGGGAATCGGCGACGGTATTCGCGCTGCGCCAACACCATAGACGAATTGTTACACAACAAATAAACACGATTATTCCACCTTCTTGGGGAGTGTATCGCTTCATGGCTTGTTTACTTGTATTCTACATCTGTCTAGTCCACAAATGTCAAAACGGATTTGACATTGGCGGCCATTTGCAAAAATAAGAGCATCTTCCAATAGTGTGGTCACTTTTGAAACACCCTGTATCACTTTCCAGTTATTTCTACTTTAGCTTTTTTGTATCACTGTGTAGTAAGTGGGTTTCTCAAACACCTGTCACCATCCGATTACGCCATACACCTGTCACCATCCGATTACGTCTCACCCACATCGTATAGATACAAGTGTATACGACTCTCGTCGTCTTTTGTGCCCTTTAGACTTTTTGGACCGGAAACCAAGCTTGTTGTCCAAAATAACGCCCTGGTAATTTGGCATTCCAAATCCATTCAATATGCCGGACACATTGAATGTGATAGATTCCAAAGTCGGTACTTAATATCTTCGGGTAAAAAGAACCTGTACAGTCTTCACCCACAGATATACCTAAAGTCCGTAATCTATCCTAAAGAACATCCCTTATGGTCCTGTGATGCGTGCCCGTCACGTAGTTCCCATAAGCAACAATTTTCCCATATGCATTTTCGTGAGCTTAAGGTTCACTAGCTTATGTATTATTAAGAGGTCGAATGCTAATTCGGCCGGGACACGTCTTCTGGTTATATTTGGCATATCCCACAAAACCCATGTGCAGCTTAAGGGCCGATAGCGCCAATTCTATCGCTCTAGGCTTGATATTTGTAAATGTACCCTCAATGTTAACCAAGGCTGCCAATGTATACTCCTGTGGTCTTTGTAGATTTGAATATAGAAATGTTGCGCATCAGATAACTAGCAGCAGTTCCAAAGTTCTCAGTACGAAGAATTACAGTCTTATAGGTCAAAGTCTGGTCTGTAATGGGAACATCCAGTCAAAATTTGCGATCATTTGTTGGCACATAATCCATAATGCTTAGATTTAGTGGCTCGACCATGTCAGACACAATACTCCGAAAAATGTATTGTCCTACGCCGAGTATTGGCGACGTGTGAACCACATTGCCATAGTTAAGCGTAAAAAAATAACGCGATCGCGCGGGCTAGGCCATGTCAGTATAATGGATGAAGAAGGGATAATAAGTTCGTACGTTTTTGGGAATTTTGTCGATTTTGGAATTCTGTTTTTAGTATTTGTTTCTTATTTATTTATTTATTTTTATTTTATTTTTTTTTACTCTGAATTAATTATAATGATGACTTGCATGAACAAAGACTGTAAGGTTAGATCGGATACCGATACTCTTATTTCGTGTTGGTTGTGTGATGGCTTGATACATGTCAAATGTGTTGGCCTTTATGCAAGAGTGGCGGACAATCTTAGTGATGACAAGGGTCTGCGTTGGTGTTGCGTGGATTGTAGAAAATTGGATGTGGAGTTCTACAAATTTTTCAGGAGCATGAAGTCCGAGTTTTCTGAGATGGAAAAGGAGCTTTCAGCTTTATCTGGTCGATTTTCCAAGTTTATTGGGATGTTTAATAAATATCCGGGATTGGAAAAGAGAGCGGGTTCACCGAAAGCTTCCTCGCCGAAAAGGAAGAAGACGGCTAAGAAGGCCCCTCCATTGTTGGTAATTCCTTCCTCCCCGAATTTAATGGACGTTAATTCTCCAGTTACAGTTTCAAGTCCAATGAAATCTTCTGCCCCTCCTACTTTTGCTGAAGTCGTTTCTGTAGTTACTATAGCTTCCACGGACAGCGATAAGTCGTCTCCTCCGGGTGGTAATCCCGCCCCAGTGCCAGGACCGGGACCAAGAACGTTGACTGTCGTACCGGCAAGGAAGACAGTTTTTGTGTCTAGACTTTCCCCCGACACGACCGAAGAGGATATACGACTTTACATATCGTCTAAATTAGTCGGGAATAATTCTAACGATTCCATACAGTGCTTCAAGCTGAAGTCACAATTTTCGGAACGTAGGTCGTCTTTCAAAATTATTGCACCGGATGATCTATTTGTCAAACTGGTGGATTCGGAATTTTGGCCTCACAGAACATTCGTAAGGGAATTTGAGTATCGGGATAATGGTAGGCGTGATAATTTTGCTAGATTACCGTCTGGAGATAAGCCAGCTCCAAAAAACTAATTGGGAGTTTGAATTTGGCGTATCAGAATGTTCGCGGTTTGAGTACTAAATTGTCCAGATTATTTGTTGATAGCTTTGGTTTTGAGTTTGATGTCATTGCATTTTCTGAGACATGGCTTAAACCTAATGTTTTTAATTCTGAGTTGTTCTGCGATAAGTACGTAGTTTATAGAAAAGATCGTGTTGGTAAAATTGGAGGTGGTGTTTTAATCTCAATTGAGAATTCTTTATCTTCTGAGTTGGTTACAGTTGATGACTTTGGCGATCTTGAGTTTCTTGTGGTGTCCATTAATTTAGGCGATTTGAAATTGTTTGTCACGTGTTCCTATATTCCGCCATCTTCATGCTTTGAGGTATATCAAGTGCATATTGACGCTATTGCAAAAGTTATTGCGTTAGCCAGTAGAAAGGACCGTATTTTAGTATTGGGTGACTTTAACTTGCCGTCTGTGACATGGGTGTCTTTACCCGATACTAATTCTCTGACTCCATTGACACCATATGATTGGTCATCTGATTTTGCTACGCATATTTCCGAACTTGGGTTGATTCAATTGAACGACACTCCCAATTCTATGAATCGAGTCCTTGTTCTAGTTTTAGTGGATGATTCTAACAACTTTGATATTTCTCGAATTGATCCGTTAATTTCTCCTGAGGATAGTTACCATCCAACGCTGGGAATTAATTATACATATGATACCATGCAGGCTGGTTGCAATTGCTCTTCGTCCTATGTTGGCCTATGCTTTTCGCGTGCGAACTTTATACTTTTGAATAATCTTATCTTTGATACCGACTGGCATAGTATATGTCAGTGTGATAATTCTTTTGAATTTGAAATCGCCCTGGATGATTTCTATAATATTATTAATGGCTATATTTCTAAGTCTGTACCCAAGAGGCCAATAAGGGGTAATACTGGTCCCCCATGGTCCTCAAGGGCTCTAAGTAGTCTCAAGAATGTAAGGAATAGATGTTCGAACAAGTATAAAAAATCTGGACTGCTAGCAGACTATGCTAGGTATATTGTTGCTAGGAGTAGATACAACTCTAAATCTCGTGAGAGTTACAGATTATATTTGGATAGGTTGAAGGCTAATTTTAAACGGAACCCCAAATCATTCTTTAGATTTGTTAACTTGAAGCGTAATTCGTCTTCCACACCTTGTAGGATCAAAATGAACGGTATTGAATATTCAGATGAAGAGTCTATTGCTAATTGTTTCGCCGATTTTTTCGCATCTATTTATTCCACCCGAGCCTATGATGTTTCCAAATCATACCCGTACATTGTCCGCTCTACCATTCCGTTTGATGCACCTGTCGTAAATTCTTCGTGGTTGCTAGATAACTTAATCAGCTTGAAAGCCTCGAATAAAGCTGGTCCTGATGGTATCCCGGACTCTATGTTGAAATACTGCTCGAATTCTCTCTGCTTACCGTTGACTCTCTTATTTAACGCTTCGTTGAAGTTCGGCCATTTTCCTGCAAAGTGGAAGAGCTCTTATATAATCCCTCTCCACAAATCTGGTAGTTTAGTAAATGTTGCAAATTATAGGGGAATTGCAAAATTGAGTGCCATTCCTAAACTTTTTGAGAAGTTAGTCACAGAGGTAATTTCTCATCAGGTTTCCTCTATTTTAGATCCATGTCAACATGGCTTTCGGAAGGGTCGTTCCACCGTGACTAATTTGCTTCAGTTTTCCTCTTCTATTATTGACGGCTTTATTAATGGAGATCAAACTATGTGATTTTTACCGATTTTAGTAAGGCTTTTGATAAAGTTAACCACAATTTGTTATTACATAAATTAGGGGCAATGGGTTTTAATGGTAACATGCTGAATTGGATTAGTTCTTATTTAATGAACAGAGAACAGATGGTATCATTTGGTCGATCATTCTCAAGATCTATTTTTGTGTCATCTGGGGTGCCTCAGGGCAGTCATCTTGGGCCGGTTCTATTTTTGTTATTCATTAACGACTTACCCGCCTCCATAATGCACTCTAAATTGTTAATGTACGCTGATGACGTGAAGATCTATTTTTCTTACAAGGATCCTTGTCAATATACTTTACTTCAGAGGGATTTGTCTACTTTCCAGACGTGGTGCGAGACCAATTTGATGGAGCTTAATTTTACGAAATGTAAGCATATGCTGTTCTCTAGGTCATCATTATTTTCGGCAGAATACATTTTAGGTGGCAATGTTCTTGAATCGGTGGATTCATTTGTTGATCTTGGTGTTCTCTTGGACAGAAAATTGAATTTCAACTCCCACATAATTACGATGGTGAACAAGGCTTATGGCGTTCTGAACTTTATTAAACGTTGGGCAAAGGAATTTTCAGATCCCTACGTTACGAAAAATCTTTTTACTTCACTAGTCAGCCCTATTCTCGAATATGGATCAGTTGTTTGGGACCCCCAGTACAATTTGTATGTTAATATGATTGAATCGGTCCAGAAACAGTTTCTCATTTTTTGTCTGAGAAATCTTCAATGGAACCCGAACCATAATCTTCCTTCGTATAGCAGTAGACTAGCATTGATCAGATTGCCGACTCTTAGTAGTAGACGTACCATGATAAACTCTATTACAGTTTTGAAGATAATTGATGGATGTATATGTTCTGAATTTCTGTTATCTAAGATTTTCATAAATGTCCCATTGAGACCCACGAGGTACTATAAACTCGTAAACATCGAGTTTCAGCGTTCGAATTATGCGTCCTTTGATCCAGTTAGGCGACGCATGAATCATGAGCTGTATGAGCTTTATCCTGACATTGACATAGTTAAGCGGATCAAGATAACGCGATTGCGCTGGCTAGGCCATGTCAGTAGAATGGATGAAGATGAACCAGCGCGAAGGCTTTCGAAACCGAACTCGAAGGAAGACGAAAAATAGGAAGACCAAGACTCCGCTGGAGGGATCAGGTTGACGAATCCCTGCGTACACTTGGTATTGCCAACTGGAGAGATAAAGCAAAAGATCGAACTGGTTGGCGAAATATGTTATCTTCGTTTTGTAAGGTCCCTGACCCCCCGGGGTTGTCCGAGACCGGATAAGTAAGTAAGTTGATCCAGTTAGGAGAATGTGTCGTGACTTTAATGAGCTATATCAGTTTATTGATTTCACAGGTAGTTGGGAAACGACAAAGTCTAGCATAATTTGTCATTTGAACCGATTGCATTAGTGCTGTATATTCGTTGACGTACATATGTAAATTTAATTTACTTTATCCTTACTATCTGGTCTGATTTATGATTTGGTTTTCGTTTTGCTCGTAATTGTTATATATTGAAGTATCTTATGTTAATATCTCGTGATGTGCTTTTATACTTATTTATGTTAGTGTAATACCAACTGGTGAAGAATTTCTGTAGTTGGTTGTAACGTGTGAACTTATAATCCTTGCTCTCCCGTTATAGACCGGTCTATAATGTGTACGCTGTCCTCACGTTATGGGGACGTGGCCCTCTCGGTCGGTAGGGGCGGGTAAGAGTGGCGGCGATGGGTTCGCTCGATTTAAAAAAAAAAAAAAAAAAAAAAAAAAAAAAAAAAGACGAACCAGCACGTAGGTTTTTCGAAACCGAACTCGAAGGAAGACTGCAAATAGGAAGACCAAGACTTCCTAGTTGACGAATCCCTTCGTACACTTGGTATTGCCAACTGGGGAAATACAGCAAAAGATCGAACTGGTTGGCGAAATATGTTATATTCATTTTGTAAGTTCCATGACCCCCCGGCGTTGTCCGAGACCGGATAAGTAAGTATGTATAATCAATGCACGAATTACTGAAGTGTCTATTCCCTTATCATCCTATATAGGTCGTCGGTGGAATCTAGTACCTGGTGCCCGATATTTTTGACATAAGTCGGTTCAATGCCTCTCTTTCTAGTGTCTAGTATGTACTCAAAAATTGTTCCAACCCACTCAATAGTGACAATGCCACCTTATAATGGATAGCGTTCCTTGGCGTCCACAATCACAATGCCAATGTTATCAACCTTATTTGGCTCATCTATGTGACATATTAATGGTGCTCATAGCAACGTTTCTTCCCATACAAATGCTGGGTGGCCGGCTGATCGACACGATAGCTTTCGCAAAACTCTACCGATCTTAAGGATTTTTTTTATTAAGCTCTATTTCGGCAAACGCCAGTCACATCCCGAAAATGGCTGATTTTATCACTAGCATTCTGGTACATCCAACACGAATGTTACTGACCGTATTTTTGGTAGAGGCGATAGCTCATGTAAAACACGACCGGTCTTAATGAAATTTGATTCTCGGCAATGTTTTGTTATACGCTATTTTGCAATTAAAAATCGACGATTTTCGTCACGAATGTTTGGGGGGGATAATTGGCTGGTAGACACGAAAATCTTGAAAAAAGATAACAGGTCCTAATTGCATTTTGTGTTAGAAAGTGTGTTTTCCGTTGACTTTATGCTTTTAATATGAATAAATTTTCCACGTCCAATCAAGTAACTGTCTCAATGTAGTAACTGACTCAATGACTGAACTAGGGTAAGCATATGTGAAAGTTGGTTCACCCAACTAACATTTCTGTACTTGGTTTTAACAATAACGACTAAATACTGTCGTAAGAAGTCAAAAAATTACTCCAGTATCCCGAAATCCAAACTAATTTGGATCTAATGAAATATTGTTTTTTTAATTTTAAGACTTATCTTGTTAATTTTAGTTAATGTAAGGGCGGATCAGTGAGTGAAAACTGAAAAGCGCACTGCTCGGTGATTGCGAGAAGTTCTCCTCTGTCCCTGCATGGGATGTAATGGGAAAGCATTTATTTATTTTTTTTTTATTTAAGGGCGGATCAATAAGTCCGTGATATTTGGAGCTTCCCTCGTAGTTATATGAAATGCAACACTGTTCCCATCAAGTGCCACCTATTAATAGACTACCCTCAAATTTTGAACAAGTTCCGTCATATACTTTGCGTTTAACAGCTGATCAAAACATACAACCTCGTGCATTTTCTTAAAAATGGGAAAAAGTGTATTCCGATTGCTCATTAAACATTATTTTTTGCAAAAAAAATCCCGCAATCAAACCCAGGAAAAGCTTGATAAATACTATGGGGACTCTGCACCTTCAATTTCAATGGTAAAATAATGGTTTACTGACTTTCGTTGTGGTTGCACAAGTACAAATGACGCTGAACGTTCTGGACGGCCAATTGAGGTCAATACACCCGATATTGTCGAAAAAATCCACGAAATGGTGTTGGCCGATCGAAGAGTAAAAGCGAGTGAGGTTGTTGATGCCATAGGCATTTCATATGGCAGTGTGGTTTCGATTTTAAATGATCAGTTGGGTTTAAGAAAGCTGTCTGCAAGATGGGTGCCGCGTTTGCTCTCAATCGACCCCATACGCACGGGTGCACTCGTGTGATCATTAAACATTATTTTTTGCGAAAAAAAACCAACGGAAACCAAAGGAAAGGAAAGTCAAACCAAGGAAAACTCAGATAAATACTATGGGGACTATAAACCATTGATTTCAATGGTAAAAGAGAGGTTTACTGACTTTCGTTGTGGTTGCACAAGTACAAATAACGCTGAACGTTCTGGTCAATACACCCGAAAATGTCAAAAAAAATCCACGATTTGTTGTTGGCCGATCGAAGAGTAAAAGTGTGTAAAATTGTAGATGCCATAGGCATTTTATGGGGCAATGTGGTTTTGATTGTATATCATCAGTTAGGTTTAAGAAAGCTGTCTGCAAGATGGGTGCCACGTGTGCTCTCAATTGACCATAAACGTAATCGTGTGACAACTTCAAAGGATTGTTTCGGTGTTGTTTAACAGCAATTCGAAGGAGTTTTTGAGGCGTTTTGTAACTGTGGATGAAACATGGATCCATTATAACACTCCCTAGACCAAGCAGCAGTCTAAACAATGGGTTTCTCCGGGTGAACCGGCTCCGAAGTAGGCCAAGTTTGTCGGCCAATCCACACCAATTATCTGCAAACAGGAAAAACAATAAACGGTGAATATTTAACGATTTAACGAGGATTTAAAAAAAAAAGACCCCATATGGCCAAGATAAAAAATTATTTTCCATCAAGATAATGCACGGGTGCACACGCGTTTAGTCTCAATGGCAAAATTCCATGAATTGGGCTACGAATTGCTACCTCATCGGCTATAGTCTCTGGATTTAGCCCCCAGTGACAATTTCCTATTTCCAAACCTAGAGAAATGGCTCGGTGGAAAGAGATTTAGCTCCAATGATGAAATTATTATTCAAACAAATGGATATTTTATGGAATTCGAAAAATCCCAGTTTTTGGAAATGAAACAAAAATTGGAGATACGTTGGACTAAGTGTATTGACCTAAAAGGATATTATGTTGAAAAATAAATTTGTTTCTTTTTTGCAAAAAAAAAACTGAGTTTCATTCAAAAAGTCACGGAGAAGTTTATAGTACAAGCTTACAAGGTCTGGAAAAAATGGTTGGATTTTGTTGGAATAATAGACAATCACACTCACTGGCATGACTAGGCTCGTACTCCACGTCAAGTTCATCATCAGATGCCTAACTACTGTGTCTGAATTGATACCATCGGTACATCATCACTCGTATATACACAATCTCAACTATCCAATTTACATATACGAATTATTATCGAACGAAGTTCCCTAAGCACCAACACTCACTGAAAGGTCCATAATTCCAACACAAGAACATACGGCTTTTCTCCTCCAGGTTCTTCGTTTCCTCTTGCATAATCGCACTGTTGCTTTGAGGTGAGTTTTATATCAGCGCAATATTTTTTTTTTTTGCGATTCGGTCTAATGTGCGTACATACATTCATCACTTTAGTTGCATTATTTCCGGGTATTATATAAAATCCAGAAAATTTTCTGGTAATTCAATTTATTTTTATAACTTTGCATAACAGACGAATTAAAACCAGAGCTGCACAAAGTCAACGTCATCGTCTACATTATTATCACCACCAACAAATGCCAGTATCAAACATTACGAATAACCATAATCATAATAATCAGGTCAGATTTAAATATTATCTGCATCCACAGCCAACAGAAGCAAATGCAACAAATTATGGAAACTCTGACCGACCACGTTTATTCAACCTATGACTTTTTTTTCAACTGGACCTCATTACAAAATAGTTGTAAAATTATGGAACAAAAATGTGATTATACTTTTATGATGCAAGTAAAGAGACCATTGGCATATATGAAACGACAGTCCGTCAGATCTGTGTGTTTATACAGTCTGTCGGTCGGTAAATAAAAACTTTAAATTATAATATGGGCAGTCGTATCTATGCTGGGAAAATGTAATGAATTAAGGCAATACAAATATACTACATAGAAATTCAAGCTTCTGTTTGGGTGTTAAAAATATTCTAGCTTACTACCGAGTAGGTGTTATTGATTCAAAATTTAATATTTCAAGCCCAAGGGTATTGATTGTAAATGTACAATAAATTGTTTCGTAGTAACTCCAAAACTTAAAACCTTCGGTGTTTATTCTGACATAGATTTATTATAATTACACTGAGCGAGTCGAAAAAATGACAGGAGCGGACTCAACATTTTTAGAATATGTGAGGTCCAGTGAAGAAACTGCTATTTTTGTATTAAAATTTAATAGAGATTTGGTTTTACACACCTATTGGTCTTTACGCGTTTTGCCGGTCTACGAGTTGAACCTGGTCAGATTTTTTTTTCGACTAAGTTGGTCGGAATATTTCAGGCGACAAGATTTGGGAAAATGCAATGCCCCAAAATCGAAAAAGATTATACTTATTATAATTGTTACCCATATACTTTTACAACCAAAAATGCAAAACTAAATATAACACGGTGTAAAAAATGCTGCGTCTGCTCAGCTAACAAAACCTCACTCAGACAATAAGCAGATCAATGTTATTGGCTATAACATGGGGAATTTTTACCCATTTTACCATCGTGGATGGAGCATTTGTGTAAAATATTTGACGTAGCTCAAACTAAATTTGTACGCAATTGTCTGATATAAATTGTCAACTACTGGCAAGATTTCGTCGAAACCCTTACAGAAAATGGAAGATTTGTCGGTATTTTGGATCCTTAAGTCCTGAATTTTGGGGAGTTACATGGTAAAAAGTTTGTAACTTAGACCATCCTCAACAATTTCACCGAAAATGAAATAAGCGACAATTGACAGATGGTAGGTTGACAGAGCGTTGAGGTTAGTTTTAACCCCCCGTCAAACACATATTCTGAAGTCTTCGAACAAACACATATGCCTGGCCGTTGGTATGCATTTGTATGGCAAAAAGGGTACCGCAACTTTAGTATGCTCGTTTATTATCTTTGTCTTTAGACTTTTTTTTGGGTTTGTTGATATATCGTCGGTGCTCTGACCGAATTACCTATCGGGATTTTTTCGATTTGTATACCCTCCACTGTAAGTGATAGAGGGTAATATCAGTTTGTCATTCTGATTGTAACATATAGAAATAAAGCTTTGCGACCCCATAAAGTAAATATATTCTTGATCCTTATAACAACCTTATAGCAATGTCCGTCTGTTGAAAACATTCTCACGACTTCAATCGGCGATACGCGGTTTGGTTTTTGGCCAGATTGTTCCACGTATTCCTGAGCAGTTTGGTATTGAAAATCAGCGAAATTGGTCCATTGGAAAAATTTTTATGATTGGAAACGTAAAAAAACTCATAAAATTTTCACATTAATTTTTGTAGCTTTATACTAAACTACTCCTTTTGCCGTGTGGTGAATTTCCATGTTGAAAATCGTTGTTGTTCTTTATAATAGGTAAGTACTTTAGAATGTTTGGATGTACTTTCATGTGTTCATACATTTATATGAATTTTGTCACACTTCATCTAAGGTCGCTGTGGCCTGATGGCTAAAGGGTTGCGCGTTGGAGTCTGAGGGTTGTTGGTTCAACGCTAGTCCCAGCTCGTTTTTTTTTAACAGTTCTTCAAAAAATGCTTTTTTATTTTTAAGCTTATTTTTATTTTTTTTAAAAAAGTAAATTTTCTTAAAAAAGGTCCTTTTTAAAATTTAATATTTTGCTGGTTAACACTGAGGTGGAGGGTATCAAAGATTCGGCACTGCCGAATTTAACACTTTTACTTGTTTTTTCTATTTTTGTATTTAGATGCTGTAATAGCCATACACCTACCCACCAAAGCGTTTCCAGAAATCTTGATTAATTCAGTATTTAGCAAAAATACCTATTTGCTTTCTATAGTAGAAAAGTTCCGACAAAACTACTTATGTGCTTTAAAGCACATAGGTATTTTTGAATTCATTAATATTTTGTGTGTTTCCCTTCAATTTTTTTGTGAACTTGAAACGTCGTCACTTGTAGCAAGCTAAAATTGTGCTTTTTAATCCCACAAATTCATAATTCGAAAAAAAATCAATGAGTGTTCGAACTCACGGGCGATGTGTTAACACCTTTTTGCTACACGGTACCTGTTCGATTTCTATGAACACATTCATAAATGTTACATTGGAAAATAAAAAACAGCGTTCAATCATATGGTGACGTTACAGTTAAATAATATTAATACTTAAAATTATTTAAAGACCCAGTGCAAGCACATGTGTCATTATTTTCTTGCTCAATACTTTTTGTTTTATTCCCACAAAAGTCAAAGAATGCAAAGCAACAGACACTTGTACATACATACATACATTGTTATATTCGTACGATATAACCGAAGATCAACATAAAACACTTTTTTAATATTACTCCAAATTAATACTCCAAATTAAAACACTTCAATCTCGGCTCGCCGATATCGGATGGCCTTAATTTTTGGCCTAAACTCTTCGTCGAAACCCGCACTAGCTTTTTAATCCAAAAATTAATAAAATCGGCTATGAATTTCCGGAGAAAATCGCGTGGGAAAATTATATGAAAATCGCCCAATAATCACTTTCAATACCGACTGCCAAGCAACGAACAAACAAACGATGATTTACTCTTACAAACCTAACACTTGCGTATGTATTAAATTTATAGTTTACTGCCCTAGAGGCGCGCGTATAGATGTTAACACATCAAAAAAAGGTAATATGTATACATATATAGTCATAACATCTTACAATAATTAGTTTATAGTTGCAGCTGAAATATGGAAGGCAAAGAAGTAAGACAGATTTTTAACGAGACTAGCGGTCTATTCGAAAATATTGAAGATAGCGATGAAAATGAACCTGACGAAGGAGGGGTATTATTAAAAATGAAGGTTAAAGAAAAAAGCAAGATGTTACGACTATCAGGCAAAAAATATGGTGAGAGGAGGGCAAGAAGTTTGGGGGGAATAAGTGCTGCAATCATTTGGCGCAGAAGAAAACAGAAAGGTCATTCCTTTGTGGTGCTGTTGAATAAAATTTCCGTCAACAAACATTCAATTATTTTTGGAACCTACCGACATGGGATGCCAAGAAATCATACATAAATGGTTTGGTCCATACAATTAAACAGCGACTAAATTTAAAAAAAAAAATAAAAAAAATAAATGGTTTCCCATTACATCCCATGAAGGGACCGGGGAGAACTTCTCACAACCACTGAGCTGTGCGCTTTCCAGTTTTCACTCACTGATTGGGACCTACAGTTTTACACCGATTCCGAACGGTATTTTGTGAAGCTTTTTCATGGCTATATACTCGATAGTGTCGCCGTCACTATGCGAGGTGACCGCCGCCGAAAGAAATTTGAAGGTGGTCAGAGCAGGGTTTGAACCCAGGATCTCATGTACAATAGCCGCGCACACTAACCATTGCACCACCGACGGCCACAATTTTAAAAGTGTTAGAAAATCATGCTTTTTTGATTGCTACTTACCCTCTAATAATGGTAAAAAATTTCGGGTATGTAAAAATTGTTTTTTGCAAACTTGTGATCTAGATCAGAAGAAATTTCAATGGTGGATTAAAATTAAAGAACAGAAGGTATCTACTTCAAAGAAAGTAACACCAAATACTGAATCCCTTCATAAATGGTTAGATATAATACCAAAAGTACCAAGTCATTATTGCCGCGCAACGAGCAACAGAGTGTACGTTGATCATGATTTTAAAACAAAGACACAAATGCATAGAATATATTGCGATTGGTGTGATAAAAACAACAAAGCACCGGTTATGAGGAAAAAGTTTTGCGATTTTCTAAAGGATCAGAAAATATCTATTTTCAAGCCTCGAAAGGATCAATGTGACGTTTGTGTTGCACACAAAGAGGGGAATTTAGAGGATGAAGAATATCAACTTCATGTTACCAAGAAGGACGAAGCCAGAGCTGCTAAGGAGAGAGCGTATATTATGATGTCACCTGAAGTTTTAGTTATAACAATGGATATGCAGAGTGTATTGTTCTGAGCAGTATTATAAAACTAAATTAGCAATTCATAATTTTATCACATACATAAAAATTACGAGAGATGCCCATATATATGTATGGCATGAGGGCGATGGTGGTGTTCAGCAAATAATATAACGAGCTGCATCATTCAATTCCTAAAAGATCACTGTATGTCATACAAAAAGGTTGTTCTGATCTCAGACGGATGCGCCTATCAAAACAGAAACAAAGTATTAAGCAGTGCTTTGTCAAATTGACCGGAATTGGAATTGAACAAATTATTTGGGAAAAGGGACACACTATGATGGAGGTAGATAGTGTCCATTCCACATTGTAAAGAGTATTTAATCCTCCAATATACTCTCCTAGTGACTACATAAGTCGAATGAATCAAGCACGCCCATCACAACCATATACTGTTAATTATTTGGACTACAAATTTTTCAAGAACTACGAAAATGTTCCCGGAAATTTTTCTTCAATTAGACCTGGCCAAAAGTCTGGTGATGCCACAGTGAACAATATTCGTGAACTTCTTTTTAAAGAGGGCAATGTTCAATATAAGATACGCCATACAGACGACTGGAAGATACTACCCCAAAAAAAAAGCTCAAGTACTGCAGCAAAGCGAACCTGATCCGTCCATTAAAAATTGAAAAAAGTAAATACAACAGTCTGCAATCACTTAAGAGATTTATGCACCGAGATTTCCACACATTTTATGACCACCTCATGCATTAATTTTTTTATAATTTCATTTGTTACATCTCCTTATTATTACAAACAAAAATTTTTTGTATCGGTTTTGTATATTGCCCAAATTATCAAAATATTTATTTTTGAATACAAAAAGTATCAAATCAAAATTACCTATGTGTGTTTTTTGTACCTGTTGTTGAACCTCGCCAAACTGCGTTAATTAATCAGATTTTTTTGCGATATAATGGTGGCATATTTTCTAAGGTATCGGCTACAAGTATTGAATTTTCAAAATTTTCCAAAATGAAAATAATAAACGGTTTTTATGCTCTCCTGAAAAGTATTGAAAAAACCAATAGGTAATTTGGTCAGAGCACCGACGATATGTAGCTACCTTAATGTAAAAAAATTAAAAAAAAAAACAAGTACAATCAAATTTAGAATGTTGTTGGCACAAAGGATTAGGGCATTTGGTGCAGTAAAAACGTGTCTTCCTACGCAGCTTTTCGTCTTGCGGGGCACAAATTCTGCAATCTTTTCTGGAATTCAGTATACTAGGGCCGCTTTGTTGGTTAGGCAGCATGTTGCTGGGAATATTCAACGGCCTTCCAAAGAAAGATTCAAAGGCCAAATATGGTTGTTGTTCATGCGATTTTCAGTATTAGCAAGCACCAAATGTTTACTCAGCGTGTTCAAGATCATTCGTCGCTTCTCTTTTCTGGTTCCTTCTGTATTTTCATTGCATATGATGTAAGCGGCTAATCCCATGACGTCTATCATGTTGCAAAAAAATGCTAATGGCCAACGTCTGGTTGACCATTTTGTGGAGTAATGCGTTACCATTTGGTCCATTATATCAACACCGGCCTTTGCTGAATTGTAAAATAATATAGCTTCCGGTGTTTTTGCTACGCCTTTAACTTTTTCGGTGTAGTGCACAGTGGATAGTAGATTTACTGCTTTGTTCTTCTTTGGAACGTAGCTGCACACTGATACAAGGTTATCATAGAAACCGAACACAGATGAAAGCACTGACCGTTTGCTGTCTTTTTTCACTTCTTTGGGAAGACACCTTTTGTTGGATCTAATGGTGCCAACATATGCTAGTCCAATCGACGAAAGACGTTTAGCTGCGTCGAATGTTGTAAAGAAGTTATCAGCAATAATAGTTCTGCCGCTCTTGGTGTATCGATTAGCCAAACTCATGAGCACATTTTCGCCTTGGTTTGTCTCTCGTTGTTCTCCCTCTTTACCAGTTTTCCTTGCAACGGATATTTGGTTTACGCATCACATGCCCACCATTAAGTGAACTTTGTATGCCCACGGTATGAAATAGCTGTTCATCGATGGTTACACTTTCGTATGGTTCAAAATTACTGGCAAGATTGTTATTCAAGAAGTTCCACATGTCGCGAATGGTAGCAGCTTTGTCGGTTTGTTGACGAAATACGCGCAAACGACTATCGTCAAATCGAAGACAGCGCATCAAAGTAACAGATCGTGTATATGACATGGCTGCACGGAATATTGGAAGTGCATCAGTTTGCCACATCAATCTTGAGAGCTGCATAGTATTATGACTGACACCAAAAGCCAATAGTATCCCAATAAAAGCGTCAAGCTAAACACTTGTCATATCAACCCTTGCTCGTGGTGCGCAGTTTGCATGTTCTGCGTTCCATTTGCGTGTAACTTTTTCTCCATATTGATTTGTTTGTGTTACGATGATGAACGTAATATTCGGTGAAAAGAAAAGCTTGAACACCTCAAGCGGAGTGATCAGGTTTGTTGTTGCTCCACCTCTGAGACGCATGATATTGTGCTGGCGGAATCCCACTGTAGCGGGTTCAGTTGTACTCCACTTGGTACCATCTTTTCCAAGCAAAAATCCGTCTGCAGCTTGAGTTGGTGCATTCTTATTTTCTTCTTCGAATTCTTCATCGCTGTCGAATATTTGATTTGCTTCAATTTCCAATTCGTATTCAATGTCCGAGGCGTCATCTTCGGGCACAAAATCTGTGTTTTCACCGCTTTGGTTTTCACATAAATCTAGTTCTTCGTCTGTTTCTGTGTGAAGTGCGAAATCACGCTGTAACGCTGATGATAGTTGTTGTTGGAAATTATCAGTAAGGCTGCCTGTACGCAAGCGCGTATTGTACACAAATTCTAAATCCCCTGCCATAATAATAGTATTAATTTCACTTTAGTTTCCGCACAAACAATTTATATTTCGGACTGTCGATGTTGTATGTTCAGCATTCAATAATAAACTAGCTGAACTCAAAACCAAAATCACAAACGATAGAAGGAAATAAGAGAAAAATGAACACAAAAACTACCTGGAAGCAAAAATCTGCATTGAATTCACATAAAAACAACCCTAAATATAAAAAAAACAAGGATGACTAACTGAACTCAAAACCAAAATCACAAACGTAATAAAGAAATAAGAGAAAAATGAACACAAAAACTACCTGGAATAAAACATCTGCATTGAATTCACATGAAAACGACCCAAAATATAAAAAAAAAAACCTGGAAACAACAATCTGCATTGTATTTGCAGAAAAATGACTCAAAATGTGTATAATAATAATTTATTTCATACAGATTGTATAGGGGTCTGGGCAGGCATATGTGTTTGTTCGAGGGGGGACTTTTTTTTTGCAGTTTTCGTCGTGTTGGTACGATATTTTTGATTTTTTTTAAAATAGAAAGCCAAAAATATTTTAGGCGACTACCGCGACATACAGGTATCTATCTGCCTAAACTAGAAGTATGTTTAATTAACGCTCAAAAATGAAATATGCCTTGCCAGAACCATCAGATTGTCCAAGGGTTAATCTATAACACAGAGTTGCATTTTGTGTAAATATAGTTTTAAATGACCTCACTAATGTCAGCTACGTTTTGAATTTTAAAATCATAAAGAAAATCACATTATTACGGTTATTACAGAATATACTACAGCTTACACAAAATGTTTGTTCACCATTGCTTGCTAGATTTCACGGATTAGACATAATGAGGACCTTTCCAAAATATTGGCGGCCTCGTCAGATACACTTATTTTATCACAAAGGCACGTGATATCACGAAAGTATTGGGAATCAATTAATTATTGTTCTGAATTGTTATGACTAATTTGAAGAGATTTACCTATTAAAAAATACTGATGCTATTAAATATAATATTGGCATAAAATACAACTTAATGAATTATAAATTACTAAATGTATATAATTTCGGATTTTAATATTGATAATAATTCAAAAGTAATAAATTTAAAATCTAAGTAAATTAAACACATAATATTTGTTCCGAAAATAATATTTATCACCTTGACCTGGCACCCCGTATCAGCATTCGCTTCCAATATTTCTCTCTCTCTGTCTTTCAACCACCTTTTATATTAAGATTTCAGAAGATATGATTTTTGCAACAAAACAAGGCAGCACGCCTAAATGGGCGGCACAACGGATGACGTCTTGTACGTAAGAACGCGAGTTCTGTTTCAGCAACTGACAACTTTTAATTTCGTCCGGCGGCGCGCACCTTGCTTAGATATAGACATACTTTCGAATAAATATCCACGAAACAGCGCCTTAAAAAAGGAGCGGAATCGGTGGAGCGTAAATAAAGGGTTTTCTGATAAGGTCTACATTTGTTTTTTAAATAAAACGCAAACCATTTGAGTTATTTCCAAAACTTTATGATCGACTTGAAATACAATGAAAAAAATTATGAATGGAACTCGACTTCGTTCATAAGGCCACAGCGGGCACGTCGGCAGCGGTCGATTCGTTGGACCCAATTTTCGATGACTCGGTCACACATTTCGGCCGTAACGGCCGCTATTTCGCGTTCAATGCTTATAGGTATAGACCAATGATTTGACTGGTCCATTTGTTGAGATAACACTCTCACGAAACTTACTCTACAATAAATCGATTGTAACGTGTGTTGTGTGGCTTGTGGCACCGCCTTGTTGAAACCACATATCGTCCAAGTCCATGTTTTCCAATTCGAGCCAAAAATAATGAGTAATCATGGCACGATAACGATAGCCATTCACAGTAACATGACGATCGTTATTGTCGACGAAAAAACAGTTATTTTTTGTGGATGAAGTGGTGAGATTCATGAAGCACATGTGGATTTTCACCAAACCAATAACGCATATTTTGCCTATTGACGAACCCATGGACCCAAAAATGAGCTTCGTCACTGCGATGAAATTCATCATGTTGGCGCATCTTCTCCAGAGCCCAATCGGAGAACGTACGTCGCGTCAAATGGTCCATCGGGGTCATTTCTTGAGTCAGCTTGATCTTGTATGAGTGTAAACCAATATCTTTATGCAAAATTCGCCATAAAGTGGTCTTGACGATGCCCAGTTCTTGAGAACGCTGCGGAATCAACTGATTTCGATCGTTTGCTACGGACGCCTGAATGGCATCTATATTTTCGTCACTTCGACCAACCGGTTGTGTCACTGGCACGGCAGCATCACACAATGAATATGTAGACTCAAATTTTTGCACTAAACTTGTTATTGCTTGTCTACTAGGGCGAGAATAACGACCGAAAATTGGAGTTAACGCTCTTAAACTTGCGGTCACCGACTCCGAATTTCATTAGTACATTTTCATAATTTGCATACGTTGTTCGTTCGTGTACTTTAAAAATTTTGAGTTTACTGAAAAAACGGAACATAACAGTTAGATGATCAGTGAAATCAGTGAAAAAGTTGTCAAGTACTTATTGGGAACCCCTATATAAAAAAGCCTAAAAACATTGTAAACCACTACCCAATACCTTCCTGGAGGATTGGGATAATAACTAGTAGATTTCAAATTATGTATCTGCCAAATCGAATCGCGTTTAGAAGACAAATTCTCTTAAAACAAAATATGTACTACAAAAAACTTAACACTTTACATTTATTTCGTGGTGGATTGGAGAGATCTTTTCGCAATTAGTAGACTGTGCAGTTTATATTTTAAGACCCACTGACGGGTTTTGCACCGAATCCGAACGAAAATGCTTTGATAAATGTTTTCATAGCTAAATTATTCAATGTGTCGCTGCGATAGTTCAGAATGAAATGCTGTTTTAATGTAAAAGAATAATAAAAAAAATAAAAGGTTTCCCATGAAGGGATTGGGGAGAGCTTCTCACAATCAGTGAGCCGTGCGCTTTCTTTTGCACTCACTGATTCATGGCTAAGCACTCGATAGTGTCGCCATCACTAAGCGAGGTGACCGTCGCCGAAAGTAACCATTGCCGTAACCATTGCACCACCAACGGCCAGAATCTAAACCGAAATTTGGCAGTTATATTTTGTCTACAATGTGTTAGTCTCTCTAAGTGCATCATCCGAATGTGCCATATGAATCCGTTACGAATTCGAGCCGATTCGTTTCTGCGAACATTTTATCCGACACGGACTCGTTTTTTATATTTTTTCAGATACGTCTCGAAATCGTAACGATCTTCATATTCGAATCCGTTTCGGATTCATTTTTGGAATTAAAATGAATTCGATTCGAGATTTTTAATGTATTTACGGACTCGTAAGGCGTTCGAGCCGGATCCGCCAAATCAAAATTTCACTGATTCGCTTTTTTATGTTTTTATGGACTCGTAACCCGTCTCGAACGGGTCTTCCAAATCATAATGCCACTGATTCCCTTTTTTTATAATTTTAGGGACTCGGGAGGGGTTCGAAACGAATTCGAGAACTTACATTTCTTTTTTTTATGGTTTTATCGCATCCGTTTTTGTGTACATTGGGGACGTATTAAGGTAAGAATGTCGCGATTTTGATTTTGAAAAAATTTTGTTTTTTTTTCGACTGAGATTTCCGAAAATGAAATCTCAGAAACATTGAACTCATATCATTTCCTGTTGCATCTTCACGTTTTAAATTCATACAAAATGTAGGAAAATTGCTTATAAGTGATTTTTTCTTAAGCAAAGTTTTTGCACTATGTTATAATTGTTGCAATTACTAGATAGTGTTTGATTTTTAACTGTATTGTCAAGTAGAGTATTTCAATAAGAAAATGGTAATACTACCATGGCACTAAAAACCCTGAACAGAAATGGGAGCAGACCTAAGTTAGAGCTATTTTCATTTAGTCACTAGATACATTTTTCTGATAACTCAGTAGAGATAGATAGTGCCAAAAGCCTACATTGACATCACTGGTTATGATCAGGAAAGTCTCTAACGAGACGTAGCTTGGAGTTTTCTAGACAAGCATTGCACAACGGTAAAGCCAAGTGTCCACTATAGAGTTTTTTCTGTAGAGTGTAGAGCGTAGACTGACTCTACCTGTTTAGTGTACACTACAGCTTGACTCTACCCTTTACGTAGAGCCCCTCTACCACTTTACGTAGAGCCACCATAGAGAAATTTTGAGTAGAGATGCGCTCTACAGACTGTATACTAGGGTGGTTTTAAAAAAAATCGATTTTTATAGGTGCTTACGTTTTGAATTATTCCATTACGTGTAAGAATACAAATGCAAAAGTCTTAGCTCAATCGGACTATGTCTTCCCGGCCCGAAAGAGCCCTGAAGTTTTAAAAATTGCCTTTTTTTCACGAAATATCGTAAATTTTCTAATAACAAAAAACTTACATAATTAATAAATTTTGTTAATTTCATGTCTTCCTATGTACTTGTATTATAATTAGTTCACCGCGCAGGTAAAATTATTATTTTTATCAAATATGGTGGAATTTCCAGCATTGCTTCGAAGTGCATACCTGAGGCGTCTGAACCGAACTAGACCCGTTAAATGTTGAATATCGTCTAAACCGTATATTTTTGTGGAAAATGTGTTAGGATGGAATTTAAAGTCAATAAAGTAACCTTTCATTTAATACATAAATTATTGTAATATGTTTAATCAACCATCAGCTAAAGCAGAAAATTTACGATATTTCGTGAAAAATAGGCAATTTTAAAAACTTCAGGGTTCTTTTGGGCCGTTACGTATAGAAAGTACGAAGAAGTGGATCCATTACGGATCTAGAACTGGATCCGTTTGGCACACTGGGTTGATACAATAACATCATCAGAAAACTGCTCGTGTATTGAAAAATTCAACGAAGAGAGATATCAGAGAAACGACGCGCTTCAGTCGTTTTTTTCGCATTCCACTCCATGAGTAAATTGTAATGGCTTCTCTCAGTATATTTATGAGATTAGGCGTGGTTGCCTATGGACGTTGCATGTTGAAAATACTTTCATTAATAATACCAGATAGAGGCAATGGTTAAAAACCACCCACAAGAAAACAACAACGACATTTTGTTTTGTGTGTTAAAATTATTGTTTTAAGTATAACATAAATGTATGCTAACAATAAAAGATAACAACAAGTCCAAAATATGTTAAAATTACACAGTTCTCAACCAAAACGACACGACAAATTTAAGTCAACAGTTCTTGTAACTCCACCTGGTTTAAGTTAATTTACGTCAAATATCTCTCAATCGAATCGACCACACCACGAAGAGTGTGCAAAGATGCGGCAGATTTGCAAGATGAGATATTAAACATATAGGCACCATATGCATGTACAAACTGGAATTACATTTGCCGTGTAACTTCTTCGCTGCCGCTGCCATATTTTGTGATAGAAGTTTGGACTTTTTTTTTGGTATATTTTATTGTTATTTGTGGTGTATTTGCACAAAAATGTTAATGCACAAAATGAAATGCCGTATTCAAATTGTTAAAGCAATACTTTCCAACAACCAACCGCCCATCTGCAACATACCAAATGTCATCAATTTACTGAGAGAGTTGGTTACTCTATACGTCATTACTCTATCAATTATACTCAGGTGACACATCGAGCTTTGATATAATATGTGGGTCGTATTTTTCACAAATCTTAAATTTGACTTATAAATTTGACTTAAATTTAAAACTTCTACTATGTTTGGTGTTAATAATGCATCAAAATTATGTAGTGATTATTGGATCATAGAAAATTTTTTCCATTTTGTTTCATAGTGATATAAAACAATCACTAACCTCCTGCTCATTAGGCCGAACCAAAAAACAAGTTGATATGGATATCACAAAATTCGTTCTATGGGTCAAGTTGAATACAGAAAAAAAATTCAGAAAAAACAATTAACCCCAAAAAGTACCGCAAAACTTTTATAAAATTTGATGACATTTTAAAAATTTTAAGAAGCATAAGCATTCAATTAGAGAGAAAATTTATCTCATTTGACGTTTCATTTCACACTCTTCGTGGTGAGATCGGTGTGATAGCGAAATGTTCGACTTACATCAGGTGGAGTTACAAGAACTGCCGACTTAAAATTTTCATGCCGTTTTGGTGAAGAACTCTGAAAATTAAATTTGTTTTCAACATTTTTGTATTTTTTATTGTTACACAAGTAAAAAATGCTGTAGTTGTTTTCTTGTTAGATGTTTTGTTATAATGACTCATACGCGTTCTCAAAGCAAATCTGTTCAACATCGAACTTTAATATCTTACCGCGCCTAATATCACCAATATGTTGAGACAGATGTTCCCATGTGTTATGCCGGGACGAGTGTGTACAAACAAATTTTTAGAAAACCACTTGAAGTATGCAGTAAATGCAGCTTTCTTTAAATTTCAATGTAGAAAACTTAGTTAATGCTGTTTTTGCTCTTTTAAAGTGCAGCTACACAATTTTGACAACTTTGCATAATTGGATTATAGACAAGAGGTAATTTCCTATACAGCGCATCACAAATTTTCTCAAAACCCGGAGCGGAATCCGATGGTATCAACATTTTTAAAATGATGTGCATGGAATAATTAGGGAACAAAATTTTAATGTTGCATCTCGTTAATCTTCTTATTTCCAATTTATAGGTTACCATTGTGCCAGACTCTCACACTACACACATTACGTGTATCGAAAATCAAGCAGTTATTGAAACTTTTTTGATTTTCATACATTTTTGTGTGGAACTTCAATAATTGCCTTCTATACCTAACAAGCAACCAGATCCAGGAGTTGCAACAAAAAAAATGTATCGGCCATTACCTCTTCTATAAACCTCACTTATTCGAAGTTCTCAAATTCTGTACACTGAAAGAAAAGCGCGTCGTCGCATGGATGAAACATTTTCGTTAATGTTTTTACGTTATTTTAGTGAAAGTGTCGTATATACGACAATTTGGTAGACCCTGCAAAGAAAAATTTCATACTTGACTTCATTGACAATTTTTCATTTCGTTGCTGCAACAACTTCCTTGTTGTTCCTGCAACAATTTTATTTAATTTGAATTTTGTACAAAAATGGGTTGAAAATTAAAAAAAAAGTAAAGGCGTAAGTATTTTTACTGATATTTGGTTTATCTCTTACTTTATATAGTTTATATTTATTATGTATTTATTTTGGAGGTTTGTCAACATTTTTAGTTGACGAAACAATTTCGTTATTGTAACGGAAACAAGTTTTTATGATGGTATAGAGAGAGAGAGAAGCAGTCGAAAAAATGAGCGAGCGTAAAAAAGATGCCAGCAAGAGGAAAAGTGAGCGAGCGTGAATGCGTACACATATTAAATCAGTTCCATTGCAACAATCGAAAGTGGTAGACATACATATTTCTCCGCCGGAATAATTTAAATAAATTTGTTAAAACAGGCTTATTAGTTATACTTAGTACTAATCTTTTATTGTGGAAACTAAATTGTGTGAATTTATGTGTTTGCTGTGATCGTTTGTGTAACTTGAGAAACTATAAATCAATGCAAGGCGCAAAACGACAGCAAAGAAAGTGACACATCGACAGCAGAAAAACTACCCCGAAATATGTAACTGAACTGTGTGTATATGCGCGTGACGGTACAAGCCGCAACAAAATGTTCGTTTTTTTGTGTTTTAATTATAATTCGGCCCGCGCCTGTTTCGTTGTGTTGGCATTTGGATTCAGAAAAACACGAAAGACATTTGTGCGGGCAGTCGAAGTCAATGAAAACGAAGGAGTCAAAGAAACAAAGTGTTTCAAGTACGACGAACGTAAAAAATAACAATTCAACGTACAATCAAATGAATCCAATCGAAATTTTAACAAATTTGGTTAAAATAAATAAAAGAGCAGTTGAAAAAAATACTTACATAGCGATCACTGGCTTAATGACGGAGGGATTTGAGGCAACAATTGAATATCAAACCCCTCAACACAATAACAATTGCATGATTTAATAAAACATAGATGTGGTTCTATGTTAAAGGAGTAGAGCATAGGGGAGTAGAGCTTATGTTCATGGTCATATCTTAAATATCATATCTTAAATACAAACCTTAACAATAAATTCCTCGTATATGTTTTTACTTGCACGACTTGAATATGACGGCCACAATAATACTTAAACCCCCGACTACCACAATCTTCTCCAGACAAGTGTTTCAACATGGACTGAATATAATCTATTTAGCCAATAGATTTTCGAAAGCAAAAATTAAAAAAATTGTTATTTATGTGCAATTGGCAATAAAAAATTTCAAACACACTTCAAAACATTCATTGCAGTAATGAAACAAAATCATTGTAGTAATGAAATATATTTATTACAACAATAGCAGCAATGATCAAATTTATTGCAGCAATGAAGCAAATTCCTTGCAAGAACGATACCTATTCATTGCAACAATGAAACAAATTCATTGCAGCAACGAAACAAATTCGTTGCAATAATGAAGTAAATGCATTGCAGCGACAATCATACTTTCACCACAGTTGCGAACAATTTGCAGTTGATGAACACATTTTCATAGCGGGAATGAAACGTTACGTTAGCTCACTTTCGATGATAAAAGTTGCTTGGGGTGATGAACATTTTCATCCCTGTGACGATGCTTTTCCGTTCAGTGTAGCTGCAGTATTCAATAGCAAAACACAGCAAAAAGTACGTTTTCTACCGAAAAATAGTAAACTGCATTTATTGCATACTTCAAATGCTTTTCTTCAAAGCTTTTGATGCACACACATACTAACATGACATATGATAATCCACGATCTCAAATTTTAAAATACAACCCAAAACAAAATTTAAAATTTTTGAAAATATAAAATTTTCCAAAATGTCGAGTGTATTGCGGGAAGTGAAGGGGGGGAGTTGTTTTTCTGAAGTTTTGTGTCTGGATTTTACGTGGCCTATAGAATATTTGTTCTCTATGTTCTCTATCAAATCTCCACCTATTATTTCCATCAGATATAGCATGCACATCACCTGGTAGAACTTCGTCTGTGATAAACAGCCATGGATTACGTTTGGCTGGGAGGCATCAATCTCCTACTTTCACAGGTGCTCCTTGTGCCCATTGAGTGGCAAGTGAGGGCATACTTCTGCCATGTATTTTCCGGCAATCTGTAACGTATTATAGTACGACCTAGGACACTGCCGTTCTAGACCGGGCCTGCTTATTATTCGCAGAAGATCTTCAAAATCTTGTCTTAGCCATCGACCACATCTCTGATTTGGATGTATGACGACTTCTTGTAGACACTTTACTCAGGAGGCGCAATGGAGTTCTGCTACATATTGGGAAGTTGCATGTTTCTTAACTGTCTTTCTTAGGTTCCAAGATGCAAATATATCAATTTTCAGATACATACATCAAGTGATTTCCCAATTAGATTAAATTGATATAAATTAGATATAATTGAGGGGGTTTTTCCAAATTTGACTATTGCACTTTTTGTGTTTTTGCACAATTTGAGAAAATATTTTTTTAGGAATGCAACTTTTGACGAAAATTACCTTTATTATTTTTTTCCGGTGTTATAGAGTTTTGGTCCAATTTTATTTTCGTTGCGTTTTCATTTTACTGTTACCAAATAAAAGAAAATGCATAATCAGTTCTGTTGAATGTGTAAAAGTCAAGTTTTGAAAGAACCTCCTCTATTAATGTTTTCAGCTCCAGGGCAGAAGATTGGTAGCGGTACGAATATATTGCCTATACCTTCTGGCATTACTCCCGTTAGCCTTATTGGTAGTGCTTCTTTTCCTTACGATCTATTTCTGGATAACTTACTGCCATAGAAATTCAGTAAAATTCATAAAAATTCAAAAAGTGGTATCTACAATTTAACACAGTGGAAAAGCTGGTTTAACAATTTTTGGTTGAATATACAATTTATAACTACATACATCTCTGTTCTCCTTAATGCTTAAATTATACAAAAGCAAACGTTAACAGCCCAAAGTCACCAAAAGAATCTGTATAAATCGGACTCAACCAAATATAAAAACACCTCGAATGTGGTCATTTGAAACAGGTGCAGAAAGTGCAGGGTAAATCGGCTTAATCAGTTAAAAGTTGAAATTATTGCCGTGTCCGACTTAAGTTGTTTATGCATACAATAGTCTGTTTTGCATCACCATTTTTTCCGCGCTGCCACATCCGGCATGTTTGTCCCAGTAACAGTTTCATCTGTTTTTCTTTGCAACTTCCAGCAACAGCGATTGGGCTATTTCGCTCTGTGTTGTTCTTTATTTTTTTTTTTAAATTTTTTATGGCGGTACTACATTCACTAGTTTTGTTATTTACTTGACCTCTTGAGTGGGTCCAAGAATATATAAAAAGTGTTTGGAAAGAAACTATACAAACACAAATATAGCAACAACCTACATGTTCACAGTAGTAGTGTATTGTGTACGACGAGTGATGAGTACTCGAACAAGCTCATGTTACAAACCGCCAACTGTTGTTGCTGCCTGATGGTTTGTTCAAGTTGTCGGTAGTACAATTTTGGCTGGTGTTGCTGGTTGCTTAACAAAGCGGATAAATCCACATGCAATTCCAAATGTTGTATCCTTTCTAAATACATTCATACCCGTACACTCAAACACACTTTTAGTGGTGAACAGGAACTTCTACTAGTACATAACACTCGACGATAGTGATGGGAAATTATCATAAAATCGTACGAAATTGTGTACAAATTGAACAAATTGTTTGGTTATATCATTTAATTCTACACGCTGAAAAATAACGACCCCATCAACATATTGCAGGAACCATGTACATGTTTGCAAGCATTGTATTCATGAATTGAAGATGTCCTGCTGTTTGTTTCTTTATTGTCTCTCACGTATTTGTTTTCAACAAATAAAGCCAAATTTGGGTCACAAATACAGATATTATAACATATTAATCATTGTGCCCCAAACATGTTATATTGAATAGCAAACACTATGTGTTTGAACGCAAGTGTACTATATTTGCGACAAGCTACAAACACGTTATATTTACACCCAAACAAAAAAATTCAAATTTTCCAGCGTGTATCGAATAAATGAATACGATATAAATACATTTTACTTTAAATTCCATTAACCCTAAACAGAAAAAATAACCATAGGTAATATTTCCTAGTTTAGGTTTGGTGATTTTTTTGTATGAAGACAAGAAAAGGTTGCATTATTGCCAAAACCCGAAAGTGCAAAACACACTACTAACGACAATGCTTAATTTCCATATTCATGTTGGCAACTTTTCTTCTTCAGAAACTATAGAACTTCTTCAACAAACCGAACTATTGCAATTTAAATCTAAAATTCCGCGACAATTCACAATAGTGTTAAGTGCCTCAAGATTATTTTAATGTTTTTGAACAGAAATGAGAGGTGGTAGACGATGTCTGCTCTATTAAAACTGTTCGAAGCCCAAGGGCGTACAATGGAAATGTATCCACAGAAAATTGGAATGGTAAGTAATGTAATCGAAAAGATTTATGACGAGAGAGCAAACCGTTTACCCATTCTGTTTTTCTTCAGCCAACAAGTCCACACTTCCGCCGAGATAATACAGCAACAAAAACGTATTATAGTAGCTGACAAAAAGCTTGTTTTTTTAATTCGTGCTAAACTAATTTTTCGACGACTTTGTATTGGGTGCCGCTTAAAATCGCTTAATATCGCTTAGCTCCCCATACAAAGTGGTCGAAAAATTAGTTTAGCAGGGAATAAAAAAACAGGCTCAATATTCCGCAACACCATCAAAACAACAGCGTAGTGTGCAGCAAAATACCTACACGAGTATTACACCGTCAGTGGGGGTCATAATCTCTATAAGAAGGCAACTCTACTATATTGTTACATACCCTTTTGAAAAATTTAGAAAGTCATACAATAGTAAAAAAGAAATATGTTTAATTACAGCAAATAATTGCCTCCGTATTTGGGGATGATGAAGACTATGATACAGTCATTATAGAGGACGATACCTCCGCGCCTTCAAGCACTACAGCTGCCATTCAAACATCCATAACACAACAGCAGTCGTAAA
This sequence comes from Phaonia tiefii, assembly GCA_963931995.1. Classification (NCBI taxonomy): domain Eukaryota; kingdom Metazoa; phylum Arthropoda; class Insecta; order Diptera; family Muscidae; genus Phaonia; species Phaonia tiefii. Next base: position 190,995,628 of record OZ008367.1, on the reverse strand, counting down.
ATCCACCTGGTACCACCACCATCATAGTAAATCACGTCGACCCGGATAAACCCCTCACCATTGTGGTGAAAGACAGTTCAAACTCCAAGATGAACTATGGAAGATTATCTTAGAAATTGTTAGACAATATGCCCATCTGGTGAATAGCAACAATAATATTGAAAACTGAATATGCCAAACCCAGGGGGTTCACCGCAGAAAATTATAGTTAAGAAGGGGCCTTCTGAAACTGAAATCCCACCCAGTGTTGGTGCACCAGCAGTCACAATCGCACAGAGGTTGTCCGTTTTGCCGAATATCTAAGAAAACACAGTATGTATCAGATCTTTCCTCCGGCTAGCAAACCAGAGCATTACCCAAAGTTATTTAGCTGCATTACAATTAAGTGGGCAATACGATTTAATTGATCCTAAAACTTTAGAAGCCATAAAACGTTAAGTCAATGATTTTCAGAGCCGCCCAAATAAGTGGTTTGCCGTTACATCCCATGAAGGGATTAGGGAGAGCTTCTCACAAACCAGTGAGCCGTGCGCGTTCTAAATTTGCACTCACTCATTGGGACCTACAGGTTTACCCCGGTTCCGAACGGTATTTTAAAGTTTTACATGATTTTCTTAATTTGATTGAAATAAGTTTTTATTTCAAAGTTTTACATGTGATTGTCTTTTACATTTTAATTATAAGTTTACACACAATTACAATTAGAATTTATAATAATTAAACATACATCAGAATTATTTAGTCGATGTTGCTGATAGATTAAAAATAGGTCTTATATTTATAAATCCTCATTCATCGGAAATGGAAGATATAACTAATAAAAAGTACAATATTAGAATTCGTGTTCAAATATTAATCATTGTAATCATAATTTAGTTTCTGTCACAAAAACACTTTTTACAAAGTTATATACTCGTGTATAGATATCAGCCAGCGAAGAATAAACATTATCATAAATTGCGGCGAAGTGAGACTTTTAATCATAATCGTTGAATCTGACGCAACTATTGACGCCTTCACAAACACATGTAAAAAACTATTATTGTGGATGACACAAATTAAGTTAAACATATATATTATATCCAATGTAACCCATCCCCATTTTTGATCTAAAATATGAAAAATTTAGAAAAACTGTCTGTATCTGGAAAACGAAGCGTCCACTCGGAAAAATGCAAATTTTTGGCTTTCTAAGGGTTTCTCACAGTGTTCCAATTCGTATGAAATATTTTTTTTTTTAAATCCCCAAAATAAGAAAATCACTAAAATCAAAAAATGGCTTTAACTCGGAAACGGTGCGTCCAATCGCAAAACTAATAAAATTGATACCTCCTTTGGATGCCTTCACCTATGGTTGTCTCCAATACGGCATCACCTTTACTATTAAAAAAAACACTGAAACTAAATTTTATGGACTCAAAAGTCGTTAAAACGCCCCTTTGCCAATATCTCGGAAACGGCGCGTCCAATTGAAAACAAAATTATTTTTTACGAGTTTCTAAGGATTTTTCTTAAAGTGGTCCAATCATATGGAAGATATTAAGATATAATCAACATGAAAAAATCGGTGAAATAAAAAACGACTATAACTAGGAACCGGTGCGTCCAATCGCAAAAATAATAACTTTGTTACCTCTATAAGAGACTTTAACCAATGGCTGTCTTTAATCCCAGCGGCGAAAGTCGCAATGCCTTCCACAAATAAGGCATGCGGAATGGTTCCTTTATAATGCTTTCCTAAAAAAAGGCCTGCGGAATCCATGAATTTTTTCATCAGATATAACCAAGAAGAAGATTTTTACAATTCTGAGAAATTTCTTTTGCGATTCTTTTTAACCGTAATTTAATTGAAAATTTCAAACAAAATTTAAAATTATATTGTTTATTTAATATTTTTCAGGGTATTTTTAAAAGTTTTAGTTTTACGAATTTGGGCGTCGTAAAACTTTCCAAGATAGATACACACATAGATACTTGTAAGTAAATATGTAGAAGTGGATAATGCTTTTGTGATAAAATAAATTATTTAAATTTTATTTTTGTTTAACAAAAATAAATTAAAGTAGATGCCTTCTAAGGCTTTCCTCTTTTCATGCATTCTAATGCCGTTTTTAGGCAATGGGCAAGGAAGGCCTTGCCTCCCAATCTCACGCAATGATAAAAACAAAGGAGGAATGTGTAGGGAAGGCCTTCCGTATTTTAAAGAAGGCCTGTTTGGTAATGATTTCAGGCCTTCCAGGTCATGACTTCCGTCGCTGGCATATGACTTTTTCAAAAAAGCGAGTTTTTATTTGAAAAATGTTAGTTTAACGGATTTTTAATGATGCCGTATGAGAGGCATCCACAGGTTAAAGCCTCCTATGGAGGTAAAACGTTTATTATTTTCACGATTAGACGCAGTTACATCCATTTTTGTATTTTAGCGATTTTCTTATTTTGGAGATTTAAAAAAAATGTTTCATGGGAATTGGAAGACTTTGTGAGAAACCCGTAAAAATTTGTTATTTTTCCGATTGGACGCTCCGTTTTCGAGATATAGAAATTTTTTTCATATTTTCGATCAAAAATTGGCACGAAATACGAACCCTGGTTATAAATAATAATAATGTTGTTTATATTTAACTATAAAATTCACAATTTTAATAAAAAACATTTGTTTTACTTTTTTTCTATAAAATTCATAATGGGTTAAAGCATCACCAAATGGTTGTGACAGCCATCAAATTTAAGTGCATAGTTAGTTGAGCATACCAATATATTATTTGGTACAACCGAATTAGTTTTTAGTAGTTCTATCGTAATAGACTATTCACCACTTCAAGATAATTTGATTGCTAGAACTAAAATTTGATTGGCAGATCACATTTATTTCTTGTTGCGGTGGCTTCAACTAAATATTTCAGTTCTTGCAACCAAAACTGAATTACAAATCAATTGATATGCACAACATTTGGTGATAGGGATCACATTTATTGGTAATCACAACTGAATAATGGGATAGTCCAAGGAACCACCAAATGTTATTTTGTAAATATAATTGTGACAAAGAATCTTTTCTCTCTGTTTTTCTCGCCGTATTTACACAACACCCTTTTGAGTTTTTGTTGCATTTTAAATTTTTTTTTACAATTCAGAATCAGCTAGTTCTTCTTCTGTTGTTATTAGTTAGTTGATATTCTACATCGTCTATGTCCTCCTCTGTGTCAACATTTTGAAAATATTTTGTCTAATCTGGTGATCATGAAGATTAGATAGGATCAGAGGAATGTATAACGGCTCAAATATGTTTATTGGTTGCGGAGTTGTATTGGTTTTGATTATAAAATTTAATTTTGTGGTACGGAGCCAACAAAATTTGACAAATTTTTAAAAACAACGTTTGTTCTTTCGTGTGTGCATTGCTATCGAACACTATACAGACATTGTTTTTTTTTTCATTAAAATTTAACCCTAGATTTGTGTTATGAAAATGTACATATTGTTGGACAGTGTACAGAATTAATACTTTCATTTGTAATATCTGTTTTATGACTGAACATAAAAATAGTGCTACGAAACTCTAAAAAAAAATTATCTATCTTCTTGATCTGAGCCAGTTTTCAATAACCCCACAACAAGTGCAACTCGGTTGAAAGAGAACAACTTCCGGAAGAATTTCTTCGAAATGCAAAAACGTCTTAACATCATTGCAGATGGTCTCGATAGTTCCAAAGAAAGCGACAGATTTATAAAGGGTGAGCCATGTACAATTTGGAATTTAATTAGGCTTTAAAAAAATACTAGTGTTAAATTTTTCATAACTGTGATTCTATTGGCAAAATCGTTCAAATCGCTTCCATGACTTGCTTTACAGTATCTCATTCGATCTATCAAATTTTGCGGTACATTTTCGAATGTTGGAACTCTATCTCGTGAACGACAGCGTCGATTTCATGTATTAAGACCTCAATGGACACGGAATTGTTGTCGTAACACTTATCTTTAACGGTGCTCCGAAAATAATAGTTTAATGTTGTCAAATCGCAACTGTGAGGCGGCCAATGAACTTTCGAGTTTCCGCTTATTATGCGTTTTTCGAACACGGTAAGTACATGCAAGACTGATTGTAAAGTTGGCTGTGTGGAACGTAGCGCTGTCCTGTTGAAACCATACGTAGTCAGTGTCATCTTCTTCAACTTCTGGCAACAGGAAATAGCAGAGCATGGCACCGTAACGCTCCTCATTGACGGTAGCGGCGGCTCCGAGTTCAATTTCGACGAAAAATTGGCTTATAATGCCGCCATGTAAAAAAAAATGCATCTCGTTGTGGATGCATAGCCTTCATTCACCTCGACGACGTGTGTTCCAAATAAAAACATAAATTTTGTCTGTTGACGTAGTCCCCCAGGATGAAAATTACCTTCATCGGAAAATATAATTTTGGGTAAAAATGCTCATCTTCAGCCAAGCGATCTTCAGTCCATTCAGCGTAGAGAAGACGCATGGGGTTAACACGAGGCTTCAGTTCTTGGAATAATTGTTTTTTTTTTAATCTTCATACCGAAGTCTTTAAGCAAAATTCGGCACAAAGAAGTCCAAGAAATACTCAATTGCTGCGAACAGTGGCCAGTTGACGTTGATGGCTGTTCTATCACACTTTCAGCTACATCGGCAATATTATCCACTGGGCGAGCTCGCAGACGAGATCTTTTGTGCAATAAGGACTCGGATTGACAAACGTGCTTCACAAATTGATCCACATCCGCGTTGTTGGAACTCTATTTCTACACGCTGAAAAATCTGTCTTGTTTTGTTTTTTGGATGCAAATATAAAGTGTGTGTTCAAACACATTGTGTTTGCTATTCAATATTACATGTTTGACACACAATGATTAATATGTTATAATATATGTGTTTGCGGTGGCCGTCGGTGGTGGAATGGTAGTGTGCGCGCCTGTTGTACATGAGATGCTGGGTTCGATCCCTGCTCAGACCACCTTAAAATTTCTTTCGGCGGCGGTCACCTCGAATAGTGACGGCGACACTATCGAGTATTTAGCCATGAAAAAGCTTCTCAAAATACCGTTCGGAATCGGTGTAAAACTGTAGGTCCCAATCAGTGAGTGACAACTGAAAGCGCACAGCTCAGTGATTGTGAGAAGCTCTCCCCTGTCCCTTCATGGGAAACCATTTTTTTTATATGTTTGTTGCACTGTCTCTCGAGAGCAAGAGAATAAAAGGGGAACAACGAGAGAGTCTATCGTGTAAGGGTGTATCTGTATTTTGGCATTTATCTCTCAGTCAGTGAGTCATATACAAATAAACTGGAAAGGGCAACAACGTGAAGCCCTTTGTCTGTCCGAGCCTTTACTGAGATCATCAGAACGGCGGACCATTTGTGAATTAAGTATAATAAAAAACACAAGTAATTAATCCACGCTTGGCATGCATGAACTCGATTTGTATATAAATATCTTGTTTGTGTACCAACGCATAGCTGAAACAACACGTTTCATTAAAAAAAAAACAAATAATGCATTAAATTCAAGTTTTTAGTTTAAAAGTTTTAAGTCTTTTAATTTTTTGTATTAATTATAAATGTGAATTAATATTGATAAAATTAATTATAATAAATAATACATATATGTATTGAGATCAACAAATAATTCGTTTCTAAATATTATTATGTTTGGTAGGAAATACGCATACGTTTCCACGTAAGTATATGGATGTTTGGGAAGAAAAACGCCTATGTTTCCTCGTAAAAGCATATATGTTTGCCAGTAAACATGATACCGTTTACAGTTAAATACAGGTGAGTTTGGAACTTGCAAACATGTGAATGTTTATAGTGTGTTCCAAACATACAGATGGTTCCTGCAGAATATATTTTGGAGAATATGTTAGAGAGGCCGTTATTTTTCAGGGTGTATCGAAAGTATTTCGTAGATTTCTTGCTGGTTGAATTGAGGACTCAAATCATTGAACGAAAGTTTGTATTATTTCCCTGTATTTCCAAATTCTAACCTTCCTAACCAAAATTGGTAACCTGTTACTATCGATCTGTCACTTCATAAATATCAAATTTACCATCTGCTTCAAAATAACAGGGAGTTCAAATTCCAAATTTTACAAGGCCATCCTTAAAAATAAATAAATGGGTCCCAAGCACAGTCCATGAACGAATTGGGGAGAGCTTCTCACAACCAGTGAGGTGTGCGCTTTCTAGTTTTATACTCACTGATTGGGACCTATAGTTTTTACACCGATGCCAAACGGTATTTTGAGAAGCTTTTTCATGGCTAAATACTTGGTAGTGTCGACGTCACTATGCGAGGTGAGCGACGTCGAAATAATTTAAGATGGTCAGAGGAGGGATCGAACCCTGGATCTCATGTACAAGAGGCGCGCACACTAACCATTGCATTACCGACGGCCACCCTTAGCTATGGTATAAACAACATACTGTGCGGCAGTGGCTTTCAGTCCTCAACCACAAAACTTTGAAATTGGATGGACTAGGATGGAATAGTCAGGACAAACGCCAGGATAATACTTCTACCATACCGTCACTGAATTTGCATTGCATTATACGCGTTAAATAAATTATTACGAGAATTTAGATAATTTTGAGACCGTTAACTGTCAGAAGGTTTACTTAGCTAGGAAGAACGATTTGGGCTAATTGTCAATTACACTGTGCTCAGTGTGCTGGTCTGGAGATCAACACGTGTATTGAGAAACATTAAGCGATATGGCAAAATTAAAGTCAGACATAAACTGCAAATTATTTACAAAAAACCCTTAAAATTTATAGTTCTTTCATCAAAGTCACTTTAGGCCAATTTCGAAATATGTATCATCACTGTTGTGTCTCACAGTTAAGGACCCACAACGAAATGAGTGGGTTTACAGATGCATGGGTACATTTATGCAAACATCTATTCATACATTCATCTGTAGCCAACACAGCAGCAAAATAACATGCAAATTGTAATACATATTCATGTTTTTCTGTGATTGCGATTTCGTATCACAGCCGTGGCGGTGATGTACATATGTATGTAGGTAGAGTGTAGTAGTATATGTTGATGTCGGGCATGTTTGTGCTTATTGCACTGACAGTGTATGAGTTAAGTAAATATCATTCAAGTTCTTAACATAAATGTTACATGGTAGAGGTCGTAAATGTATCGTCAGTAGGAAAAGTGGACACATTTCGACATTGCTCCCTCATACATACAATGCATTAAGGTTTGTTCGAGATACTTGCTAGATATACTTTAAACCTCAAGTCGTGTTTCTGACAAAAAAAAATACACCAGTTAGGAACGCTAAATAAGATGGAAATAGTTTTTTTTCTTGAAAAGGTGTCCTCAAAATCTGCACTCAAAAATCAGCAAAAAAAACAAGGCTGGCGAGAATGGAAAAATAAGCAAGATTTCTGAGACAGCAAATACATGTTTATAACGAAAGTGAGTCTTAATTCTGCTGCATCAAAATTGCAAACAAATTGCTGTTCGCCACTATATTTACTGTAATATCAGTGAAATCGCCTGCTGAATTCATTATTTCTTGTGTAGATTGTTGCAATACATATTCAAATAGAGCTATCCATAAAATGACAGTTTCCAGGAGAACACAAAATATATATATACTGTGTACTCTCTCCTAACGGACACCTCTCTTAAGCGGACGCCTCCCATAAACGGACATATTTTTCTGCCAAAAAAAATACTTAGGGATATTCTAAATTTATCCCTATTTCTACACTAAAGGGCATTTTAGTTCCCCATAACCGGACAGTTTACATCACTGTTTTAACACTGTTTCTCAGTTTAACACTCTCTAACACTGTTTTCCGTTTGTTCATTTCCATATTGTAATATATTCGTGTATGTATAAAGGGGAATCCCATAAATACGAACAGGTTGTTTTTTAAATGTAATTATTCTCTTGTAGTCTTATTGAAACACTTTGCCTAAAGCAGTGTTGACTATTAAAGACAAATTTACTGTCATTGAAATTCATAAAAATTAAAAACTTAGTGTACAAAGAATAGCTTAGTGTTAGCAAAGAAATGTACGATTAGCAAAACTCATCAAACAAAAAGACCAAATTGTAAAACTCTGGAGCACGGATGTTAATCCGGAGAGAAAAAGGAGTATGCTGAGCTCCAAAGGCCTTAATATTGATAAATTTTGCTACGAATGGTTTGTGAAGGATATGATTTGCGAAATATTTAAAATGCATCTTCAAGAACGGAAAGTCCTCTTATTTTTAGACAATGTGGCTTCTCACCTTCGCGATCTCAAATTGAAAAATGTTAAAGTTATTTTTCTCCCAGCAAACACAACAGCATTTTGTCAGCCCCTGGATCATCGCTTCGGAATTATCAAAATCAATAAATTTGTTAGATGTCGATTATTTCATACACAAAACTTGGGAGCAAGTGAATCCACAGACAGTAAAAAACTACTTTAGAATAGCTGGTTTTAGGGAAACAAATATCCCCAATGACGATAACTGTTGGATCACAGAAGATGAACTTCCACTATCAACACTCGCACATCCACAGCCAAATCCAAGTTGACATTGAAGACTATATTAATTTAGATAACGAAGTCTTCATTAATGATGAGGATGTGGAAAACATTAGTACCGAAGTGTTAATTAATTCTTAAGAAACGTGGACCAACTCGTCTGAAGATGAACTAGAAACTGACAGTGGCGACAACTTAACTTCTTATAAAGAATAAGAGGCTATAAGAAAACTAAAAGCGTTTTCTTTATATCATAGCGACCTTAAAGGTGTTCAATTGCTTACTGATTTTCAGATACATCTAATACATCTCCAAGATATTGAAATTAAAGAAAAAACTCGCCAAGGTAAAATTTCTGACTTTTAAATCCATTTGAATACCTTGAATTAAAAATTTCGTTTTTTCACATCGTGCGAAAATGTTGCTGGAAATCTGTTTGCTTTGTATAATATTTATATGTTCTTGTTTTGAAAATAAAACTGTTAAAAGATAAATATTTATATCATAAATTATTAGTTACTCGTTTGTACTTCTCTCATAGGAGGACTAATTTGTCAGTCCCTTAGGTGTCCGCTTTACAGAGGGTACTCTGTATTTAATTAATTTTAGTAGCAATAAAAATTACCTATTCATATATTTTTATCTTATTATTCAATTATCTCAGTGTATTTACGAGTGACGGTTGCCTTTAAATCGCGCACTGAATAAATTAACATAAAATCCAGATGAACTCTCCAAATAGCGCCGTATATCCCTTGACGACTTATTCACTCGATCAATTTTGATTGGTCAAATTATTCATGTCCTAATCTCAAGTGGTTAAAGTGCAAAAATATAAATAACAATACCAATATAAGTGAATTATCAATTGTTTACATCTTATTGCTCATTCTCTTTCCACAAGTCACCAGCTGTTCTCCTAAGTATTAGTATTCATACTTTCATAGCAATTAGCTTTTATATATGTCAAAGTTGTGTATGTATATTAGTACCTTGCTGATATTGACATATAGATGGCGACCCACTTGAAGTAAGAACTAGTTTAACTCTATTCAGGGTTAGTTGCCTCCAAGAGTTGGAGAAAAGTAACTCCGAACTTCTCGAAAAAAAATAAATATTATGAAAATGTATGTCGCCAACTCATATATAGATCTCCTAAAAAAGAAAAAATCCCAACCAACGCCTCAAAATCCTATAGCTCCACATCAATCTCGTCCCCCTATTACAATATTCTCACCAATCTCAGTGTGATCCTCTGGCTACTTCTCCATCATGTTCTCATTCCCAAGCTCGTTCAGAAACATACGAAACTGATGAAGAAGATCTAAATGGCGCAGTAGGTCATTTCGAGCCACCAACTGGAAATCGAAGACAGCATAAAAAGTCTCCATACGGCTCAGTAAAGACAATTCGTCGCAAAATCGATTTGCGACTCTCCAAGAAGTTGGTAGTCAAAATATCCCCAATAATGAACGTTTCTCTAAACCACCTCCTATATTTGTGGAAAATGTCTCCAACATTCAACTTCTCATTTAATTATTAAATGAAATAGGAAAGATCAGTTTGATCTTAGAAGAGTGAGAAACCTGCAGGTGCAAATTATGCCCAAAAATCCAGAGATTTATAAAAAGTTTGTATCCGAGCTTGAAAAAAAACACAGATTTCTTTACTTACAAACTCAAGAAAGAACGTTCCTCTATAGTTGATTTAAAAAATTAGCTTCTGGAACTCGGCCATGAAGGGACCAATATTTGGAATATTCGCAGAAGAGGAACAAAGGAACCCCTTCCACTATTCGCAGTTGATCTTAAATCTAATCCCAACAAAAGCAAAGAAATACTGTCGTATTATGTTCGAGCCACCCAGATCGAAAAAGACTATAATTCAGAGTCCAAACTGTCAGCAATGTGGTCACGCAAAATGATTCTGCAAACGAAGGACAAAATGTGTAGAAAATCATCTTTCAAATAAAAATTGGGAAACCCAAGTCAAATGTGCCCTCTGTAAAGGAAATCACCCAGCCAATTATAAAGGCTGTTTTGTATTCAAACAAATTCTTCAGACTTCGAGGGGAAGATCCGATAATGCATTTGCACAAAATATCATTAGTGGCGGCACAATTAATGAGCCCGTTCAATTCACGTATCAAATGCCAAAAATTCCTGTGTTCATCCCCTACCGCCATCCCTTCTAATCGTCGTGTTAACTCTCAATCATCATATGCCACTGTTGTAAGGAGTAATTCCCAGAATGAACACTACACATCTAAAAACGTACCCAAGAATCTAAATTCTCGAATAAACCATGATCATTCGAACTCAAATATAGCCTTAGAAATGCTTAATGGCCTTAGGGGGTTACTGGAGCAAATGCAACAAACGACTAGCCTTCTCATGAACATCATGTCCAAGTTTACGCAAAACTCAAATTAATATGGGCCTGACTATAGCTTTCTGGAATGCCAATTGGCGGAACACACTTTAAAGCTTTCTTAAATACTAATCAAACTGATATTCTCCTAATAGCTGAAACTCATTTCACAACCAAGAACTATTTTAGTATTCCCAACTATATGTTTTATCAAGTCATGCTCCCTGATGGCACATCTCATGGTGGATCGGCTATTCTTATGGACAATAATGTCAAACATCAAGAAGGCCAGATTGGCACTTCAGGCCAAGAACGTACTCATTGAAGATAAGTGCGGCCCTATCGCTTTATCATCTACACATATGCCCCCGATACATACAATAATCAAAGAACAGTATGACTCGTTTTTCTTATCCCTAGGGCACAAATATTTAGTAAGTATGTGACTCTTACAATGTTAAACACTGTACTAAAACACACTGCATGATTTGTCTTCAGTTCACTCACCCGTCTTATTGACAGTAGATTCTACACCAAGTCTCATGGAATTTCAATGTAAGCTGCACACAAGAAGAATAGATTGGCAATACTATAAAGAACTCGTCAGTTCATCAGTACATCTGAAAGTTCCTGTCCTAACCGAATATGATATCTCAACTGCAGTAGAACATTTGAATCTCTGTATTCAACAAGCTGCGTTTAACTCTACTCCAGAACAAAGCTTCTACAAAGTCCCTCGAGACAAATTGGCGAAAAGCGCAGAGCTCGCAAGCGATTGCAAAGTGCATGGTATATCCCGGACAAACCCACTCTTAACGCACTTCTGAACTCACAGATATATTACAACAGGAAGATAACACACGTTACTGCGTCACTATGTTTTGTTGTTATTCACTTTTAAAAAAAACCCGGACAAAAATCACTTGAACTTTTCGCGTTCTTCGGCACTTGTTGAATGACAAATACCGATCAATGAACACATATAACTACACACTACGTATTTTTCAATATTTAACTGACAGCTACTTATGAATGGACGCATCTGTTAAGGGAGCATATGTACCTGATTCAGCCTTCTAAAAACAGGGTTCAGATATTTTATTATTGTGCGTTCATTTAGCATCATTTATGATGTAATCATCCGTTACATGTACCAATCGGAAAATTGCATGAGGTTTCAGGGGACACCTGATTGGAACGAAGTTCCTTTCGCTATACGAGGGTTGAATTTTATGTTTCGGGATTAGAGAACAAAAACAAATATTAATCATCGAAAATCACTTTATTGTTTTTCAAAATATTCCCCATGAAGATTTATACACTTTTGCATACGTTTGAACCAATTGTCGAAACACTTTTGCCACTCTGATTTGATTGAGGTATCTCCAAAACATGCATTCTGAATGCAGCAACCTCTTCTTCAGGTGTCGAAAAACTTTGACCTCTTAGTTTGTTTTTTACGTACGGGAATAAAAAGAAGTCATTCGGTGCCAAATTGATGTTTTGGGTGCTCAAGAATGCAGTTGTTTCAGCCGATGTGGGAGAGCTCGCATTGTCGTGGTGAAGAGTGATCCGTCTTCGACGGTTAGTTTTCCTGATTTCTAGGAAGACAACTGGCATACAAATGGTTGTGTACCACTCAGAATTCACTGTTCTGCGTTGTTCTAGTGGTACGGTTGCGACATGTCCGGTTTTTCCGAAAAAAACAGGCTACCATTTGCGGTGGTGCGGTAAGATCCTCTCCTACTTTCACTGCGGATTTAATGTTCGTCAGGGTCATCCTGCAAAGGCGTAAGAGTTTTGCAGGAATACCAAGCTCAGACATTGCTTCGTAGAGTTTCCCCCGTATCGGGCTATCGAAGGCCGCATTATAATGGATAAATAGATGATATATGTCGATTTGTTTTTCGTGGGTCTGCTCCAGGATTTGGCGTAGCGTGAAAATCTGGTCGGTTGTCGATTTTCCAGGCCTAAAGCCATACTGGTATGGTCCAATCAGGTCAGCGATAATTGGATTTAGTCTTTCGCACATTATACTTGATAGAACTTTATATGCTATGGATAATAAGCTTATTCCACCGGAATTGGCACAGAGACTCGGGTCACATTTTTTAAATATGGGACGTAGTACACTGAGACTCCAATCGCCGGGCATGCGTTCATCTAACCAAATTTTGCTAATGAGTTGATGCATGCACCTTATCAGCTCATCGCCGCCAGCCTTAAACTGATCCGGTGATAATCCATCGGCTCCTGCCGCTTTATTCTTCTTAAGCCGGGCAATAGCTGTTCTGACCTCGTCTTAGTTAGGAGGGGGCAATCGACATCGTCGTCCTAATTTAGATCGATTGTCTCGCCATTGGATATCTCAGGTACCAATAGCGCAGAGAAATGATCTCTCCATATTCCTAACATACTCTGCACATCTGCGATGAGATTTCAGTCCACCTAGGCTACCACCAACAGACGGAATGCGATCCACGCTGGTAACGGAATTGTTGGCAAATATCCATATGCTGTGATACCTCCAGTGAAAAACTACACAATTCCTCCTAAGAGGCTTCCATCAACTGTATCATTAATGGTAGTCTTGTAAGGATTTGAAAATTGTTCGATACAAATTTTATCGTTTTTCGATAGATACACTCCGGTTCACTTATTTAAAGGCACTAAAAATTCCATATTCAGCAGACTGTATCTTTTGCAATTTGTAACCGATTGCAGAATTTTAAAATGGAAATGGAAGCTAGACATCTTGAGATTTAAAAAAAAATTATGACAATTGAATATCCTTCAGAACGGTAATCACTGATTTTAGTTCTTTCCGATAGATTTAAAATTTATTGATTTGCCGTTTTGACTCGTAAAATGATTAAGATGTAATAAATTGTAATAAACAAACGCTTCCTACAAAAAATCATCGCATACTTTTGAAATAATAAAAATAAATAAAGTGCCTTTATTCAAGTGAACCAAAAAAATAGCACATTTTAGGACTTTTTTATAAATTGCTCAAAAAAGCTCTTTAGCTAAGAAACCACTATTGTCATGATTTTTTTTATATCTCAAGATGTCTGGCTTCCATTTTAAAATTCTGCAATCGGTTACAAATTGCAAAAGATACAGGCTGCTGAAAATGGAATTTTTAGTGCCTTTAAATAAGTGAACCGGAGTGCACATTGAGATTTGTATCCGAAGACTGTGCTAACGTATACTTAATGTTAGCTTCCCAATTGGAAAATTTCTCTTGAAAGATTGTAAGCAGAATTTCCTTAGGTCAATGTCAGCAGGTGCTGACACTTTATAACGGGGTTTTCAATAAGAGCGCTACCAAAGTTTCTTTAAATAAAACAAAACCGGTTTTAGATACCAATGAAATTCGTTATTCCTGTGAAAGTATGTTCGATGCCATTATGTATGGAACTCGATTTCTTTTTCATGGCCATCGCGGGCACGCTTGCAGAATTCCAGACGCTTTCAAGCATAAATCGGCCGATACTGCTGCAATTTCCCGTTCGATATTCGTACGAAGTTCGTCAATCGTCGCTGGCTTGTTGGCATAGACCATAGACTTGACGTAGACCAACAGGAAATAACCTAACGGCGTCAAATCTCACGACCGAGGCGGCCAATCGACTGGGCTATTTCGTGAGTTAACACGTTCACCAAACTTGGTTTCCAATAAATTGATTGTGGCATTCGCTGTGTGGCTTGTGGCGCCGTCCTGTTGGAACCACATGTCCTCCAAGTCCATATTATCCAATTAGGAACAAAAATATTCGGTTATCATTGAACGGTAGCGATTCGCAATCACAGTAATGTGCCGATCTTGATCATCACGGAAGAAGTACGGCCCAATGACGCCGCCGGCCCATACACCGCACCAAACCATAATTTTTTCGGGGTTCATGGATTACGTGTGGATTGCTGTCTGACCAATAACGCATATTTTGCTTATTGACGAAGCCATTCAGCCAGAAATGAGCCTCATCGCTGAAGATGATTTTCCGATCTTAAGCGCTCTTAAAGTTGAGGCCACTGACTCCAAATTTCGGTAATAAAATTTAATATCTCCTATATCCTTCCATGATGAAACGGCAAACCTTAGTGAAGAGAAATGTCAAAAGAGCGGGAAAAAATATGGCGTCGTTTGCTGTCCCTATCGATTTACTTTTGTAGCGTCTCTGTTGAAAAACCCGATAGAAGACATATTCATGACGGGTCCTTAGTTTTGTCTTGGGTGACATAAATTTTGAGCGGGCTGACAATCTATGTAAGACCGTCTTATTGACTCGTCAGCATTATGTCATGACTGACTCTTACTAATGCCAATGCTGAATACCGATAGAGGAAGTCTTTACCTATTGTCAATAGCGAATTATTCGTATAAAATTATAGATATAGGAAAGAACTCTCTGATGAATTGAGACTTAAGGATGACTTGTGTACATGTCATAAGGTAATCGCCACTACTGACAAACTGAGGAAAATTCCTGCTGACTTTTTACCAAATGTACGAAAGTGTCAGAGGGTGTGATGAAGTTTTCTATATGGCAGCGGATCGGCAAGTCAGCAGGGACTCTGACATGTCACTTCTTAGTCACTGAAGATGTCTTTAGGAAATTTCAAACTGGGTTATTAATCGTGAAAACTTTAAACATAAAATACAAATTTACTATAAATTACATAATTATGCTTAACGTACTATTTTAGAAACTGCCAAATAATAGTACGCGAATGACGTTACGCTTAATACTAGTATTCATAGTGTGTATTTGTAAAATTTCCAGCATTTGTGTACAGAGCGCTGTAACAGTCTAATCTCTAGATTTGAATATAAATTGTTGGCATCTCTGTAAAAGATATCCTCTATCAGTTAAATCAATAAACACTAGCACACTTGCTATGAAACCAGATTGGTATGTCAAGGGAAATAACATCCAACATTTGAAAGCTTAATATCCGCCAATTCGTTACTTTGGATATGCAACTTGTGAGGTATAATCCCTACCATAAGCTGTGATGCATTTTCTTTTCCCGTCTGTCGCAATCAAAACATTCCATTGACGTGGCTATCTTTCAAATGGTTTGTGGGTTTTGTAAAATAATTCTCAACCAGATATTTTAACTTTTCACCATATAAAGTGTTGTTGTATTTTATATTAAATGCGAAAAGGGCAAATTCTACCCCGTGCAGCCCATACACCATTGCATTTGCGGCTTAGTTGGGATTATTCAGAGAAGGTTTGTTTTCGGTTTATTTGGTAAGGTAG
This sequence comes from Phaonia tiefii, assembly GCA_963931995.1. Classification (NCBI taxonomy): domain Eukaryota; kingdom Metazoa; phylum Arthropoda; class Insecta; order Diptera; family Muscidae; genus Phaonia; species Phaonia tiefii. The sequence continues at coordinate 190,979,463 of OZ008367.1, read as the reverse complement.
TTCTGTTAACCCCATGTAAATTGCTTATAAACACACATATCTCTATCGCTATTCATATACTCTGCATATATGTACTTATATGTATAAGTATACACAGATATAAATGCATGGATACATATAGGAAAAAGTATTATTTTTTAAAGTTGTCGGTTTAAACAATTTAAACTCTTTTTCCCGGTTACAATATTTCCTGTATAGCTTTTCCGATAATTATACACCCATAATCCGTCAGCGTTGATGCATTTCGTTGAGATACGAGGAAATTAAACGGATTTAGTTGCAATATTTAAATATAATACTGATAATTCGATTTTGGCATTAATGCAAATTCATTATAAAAAAACGAGTTAGAGTTTAAAAATAAATAATAATAATAGCAAAATGCATAGTGTCATCAGCAACTGTATGCAAAAAGAATAGCATCTGAGTTACAGGACAAAAGACCTCTCGATTTAGTGAAGAAATCTGGTATTCGACTTTATTGCTTTAAAATAATATTTTATCTTTACAATATATAAAGTTTTCCACGATCTTCAATTGCAATTATTCTAATTCTTTAAACGAGCTTAATACCCTTTTCACATTTACCGCGTTTCAGCTGAAACGCCGGCGTTTCGCTCTCTTTCGATGATTTCAGCGAAACACACTTTAATTTGCACTTATTTCCATACAAAAAAAACGCAAACATTATGCTCTTTTTACTGTAGTTTGTTTGAAACCACAGTAAAAATGAGAGAGAGCACAGTGTTGTACTCCAATAGTAGTTAAAAAAAGGAGTAAAATGAAAAAAATTTCCATTGCTGGTTCAAAGCAAATGTCAGAAAAATGAGGGAAAACAAATCTGTTTGTTTACATTTCTAGTTTGCTTTGTGGTGGTAAGTACTTATTGCGATGTGATTTATGAATATAATCATTTATATCTTTGAATGCATTCATTGCTTTATCATACAATGATATAAATTCTAATATTATAAAAATTACATTAATCTTTTGATATTATTTTATATTTCTTTATTCAGAAATGTGCGTTTGTGTTGTTTACAGTCAATACAGAAAACAGAAATGAGAAATGTCACATGAAACCACAGTAGTTAACAAAAGCACAATGTGAACACCATGGTTTCGAAATGATCTCAAGAGAGCGAAACGCCGGCGTCCCAGCTGAAACGCGGTAAATGTGAATAAGCTATAAGATCTTTTCTTTGTTTTGCTTATTTATCTCCGATATTTCGTCTCCACATTGGGCGACTTCTTCAGAGAACAAATATTATGTTTTTTTTTTTTATTTTATTTTTTTTTTCACCCTGAAGAAGTCGCCTAATGTGGAGACGAAATATTGGAGATAAATAAGCAAAGATCTTAAGATCGTTTAAAGAATAAGAATATTTTTTTCTTTACAATATAATGAAATGCTATTGGTAGAAAACAACCACAGTGCACTCGCGAAAACGTGAACATCCTAAAGTGTGAACAACTCGAAAATGTGAATCCAATTATTTTTGTACAGAGAACTCTGAAACATGAACAAAATCTGGCAGCTCTAAAACCTGAACAAAAATTTCCGAGCATTTGATAATATTGTAACTGTTCTTAACTAAATTGGGGATTCCCGGAATAACAATGCATATTTAGTGTGTGTGTTACATTCATATAGAGCGGTTAGTGCACCAGTTGCTCTTGTACCTCTGTCAAATATTTATATGTGCAAAATAATTTTTTGTTCTTTCCTTCTGAAAACTAACTGTAGTTTAATGTCGATCACATACAATTTTTTCGATAATATCCCTCTGTCTTTATCATATACTTTTTTCTCTTTTGGACTTTATCTATGATTATCGCTGTAAGTTTGCAATTCAATAGCAAATAATTATATGTGCAGTCGAGTTCCTGACACTTTAAAGTGAACAACTCTATTTTGTCGGGTGTTTAGTACAAAATATCTTTCTGTACGTGAGTAAAGTGATCGTTAACGAAACGTTTTATTCACAGTTTTATTTCTAGTAGAACATGCCACGTGGAATTCGATTTGCAGGTAAAGGAATTGTCGAGGTTGCAGCCGCGGTAAATCGGCATCGCAATACAGTTCCGAATTTCTTCAAAGACCCCGAAAACTATGGTTTTATTAAGCGCAGTGGACGCATCCCAACTGTAGACCAGAGGCCTAAGCGGCGCATTCGGCATTTAGCAGCTAATGAGAATATGAGTTGTAGGGAAATAAAGGTGGAAATGGGTTTAAATGTAACGAGACAGCGTGTCCAGCAACTTCGCAAGGGCGAAATAGGTCTTCGGTACCTAACCAAATGGCCTAACCACGCTTAACCCAGCGCCATAAAAATGCGCCTATTGCTTTGCAATAAAAGTACGAGTTTTGGGAGGACGAATTTGAAACCGTTATATTTAGTGATGAGAAAAATTTTAATTTGGACGGACATTGGAGAGATTTGCGACATCGTCGGCTAACGTGCTACAAGCGAAACTATGGTGGTGGATTTCTTATGATATGGGCTGCATTTGGACCACGAGGGAAGTCAGAAATTTGTTTTGTCCCAACTAAAATTTATGCGAAAGCATACGTTGATCTGTTGGACAGCAATTTAATTGACTTTGCTGTCGAATTATATGAAGATAACTGGACTTTTCAACAAGACATCGCCCCGATCCACATTGCTCGGATCACAAGGAATTTTTTTAAGTCCCGAAATATTCCATTACTGAAGTGGCCAGCCATAAGTCCCGACCTCAACCCAATTGAAGACCTCTGGTGGATACTTTCCGCTAAGGCTTTTTCAAAGTCGAAGCAGTATACGACGCTTAAAGAACTAAAACTCGCAATATTGGCGGAATTGGAGAAAATTGGCATGTCCAATTTAAGCAACTTAGTGAATTCTATACCACGCAGGCTACAACAAGTTCTTATACACAAGGGCAACTCAATATCATATTAATTACCTATTTTAATTGGAGAAGAATGAGAATTAAATTTAAGTTCATTTTTGCATATATAAATATTTTCTATGAAGAATATACCAAACACTATTTTTTTGTTCTAAACAAGAAACGAAAAAAAATGTTGTCTTATAATTTTAAAGAACTCATAAATATAAACTAATATATGAAATAAAAATGAAAAAAATTTTTGTTTTCAAAGCTCCAACTCAACATGATACATTGCACGTATAAATATTTGACAGGGGTACTTGCAAGCTTTATACACGCATTGCGTCAGTGAGGATTTGTGTCGTAAAACTTTCATCGTAATCCGAGAGTGCTGAGTTTGAAAGACAAGTATGACATTGTGGAACTTATACAAAAAGGTTAGACTGTAACAAATCTAACCAACAAATATATGGTGGCAAAGTCAAGAATTTGCTCGATTAAAAAGAAAGCAAGAGAAATCAACAAATGCGTCAAAAATACGTTCTGTGGTCCTGGTAAACGCAAAACATTACTCAAGTCTGAATTACCAAAAATGGATAAATCGCTTTATAAATGGTTTATTACCAAGAGAAACAGGAAAATGTAAGTGGCTTGATGCTTAAAGTAGAGGCTTTAGAAATTCACGGAAAGATAAAGGAAAGCAACTGTACCTTTAATGCTAGTGATGGGTGGTGCAAAGCTTACAAAAAGTATGGAGTGAGATTTCTCAAAATTTCCGGAGAAAAGCTTTCTGCACAACTGCAATTTGTAGACCCTTTCCAACAAAAGTTAAAAACAAAAATAGATGCCTTCGGCTTATGTAACGAACAGCTGTACAACGCTGATGAATCAGGCTTGTACTGGAAGCAGCTGCCGGAGAGAAAGTATGTTTCATCGTTGGAAAAAAGGGCCGCTGGTGCTAAAATAGACACGCAGCGATTAACGTTTATGTGTTTCTGTAATGCCTCAGGATCCCATAAACTTAAACTTCTGGTAATCGGGAAAGCTAGGAACCCCAGATGCTTTAAACAATTTACTTGCCCCTTAAATTATAAAAGCCCAAAGTCTGCTTGGATGACGTCTTCGATTTTTTATGATTGGTTCCACCACTCTTTTGTACCGAAGGTATACGTTTGAAGTGAATAGAAAATTTCATAAAATAATTTCTTCTTGATTTAGGTTACAGATTTCTTGAAACTAAAGGGACTGCCAGTAAAAGCTCTTGTATTAATAGATAATGCCCCGTCACATCCCTCTAAAAGAGAGTTAACGTCTCAAGGCGGATCTATTTGCGCAATGTTTTTGCCCCCAAATGTCACTTCTTTAATACAGCCAGTGGACCAGAACATTTTCAAAATTACCAAACTTTATTATAGAAGCAGTTTATTGGCGTTAATAGCAAATAAAGAAACAGACATATTGGAAACAATTAAAACGACGACTTTAAAAGAAGCGATTACTCTTTTAGACAGTTCGTGGGGCCGAATTACGAAAGACACACTTGTCACAAGCAGGAAAAATATTTTGAACATGGTTTTTAATCAAGACGATACTGAGGATAACATTCCATTAAGCAGTTTAAGAGAAAGCTGGCAAGCAGAAGTAAGACAACTTGAAGAAAGAACAGTCGATCTTCTTCAGGCGTTAAACCCTCAGGTTCGTTTTCTTAAAATTATAATATGTATGTATCCACAATATTTAACAGTACTTTTACTGCAGGTGGAAATATCAGTATCCCTTGTGCAGAATTGGAACAACAACCTTAATGAAAATACCACAGAATGTGAAGCTTTTGAAATTGAAGATGGAACAAACGAAAGCAATGATGAGGAAGAAAATGATAGCGGTCCGGACCAGCAAGAAATACACATTAATTCAAAGGAAGTAGTAAAAGCATTTAATCATGTTATGAAATGGGCTGAAAAAGCAATGATGGAACAGAAAGACTTTGAGGTGTTGATAAAACTGAAAGAAAGAGCGGTATTAAATATGGTTAAACAAAAGACTCGTCAACAAATTATGACCGAGATTTTCTCTTAAAAGTTTATACAGTTTGATATTAATGTTTGATATCATTAACACAAAATGGACAAATGTTTATGTTTTTTTAATAAAATTTAAAAATGCTTCATTAAAATTACATCTTAATTTCTATTTGTTTTAATAGACTTCGAATTTAAGGACAAAACATATACTTTATTTTCATAGTTTGACATTTGAAAGCATTAACATATTCGTAAAGGTGAACAGCCTTGGTAAAAATTAGTTCACGTTTTCGCGAGTGTACGTATTAATCTCCCACCACTCCTTTCTAACTCAAAAAAAAAAAGCAAAAGAAAATGGTTCCCATTGCAGGTTCTCGCAAGCAGTGAGCTGTGCGCTCTTTAGTTTTACACTCACTAATTGGGAGCTAAATGTTTACACCGATTCCGAGGGATATATTGAGAAGCTTTTTTATGGCTAAATATTCGATAGTGTCGTCGTGGTCAATAAGTGTCAGTCTCACTCCCATTGAACACAGTCGTTTATTTCTTTCGCTGCGAACATAAATCTGTAAATACCGTATAAAATGCCTTACAATTTATGTGGTTCGTGTTACGGTCAAATAACAGATGAATCTGATATTCAATGTCATACCGGTTGTAAATTACATTTCCATACAAAGTATGTTAATGTTGATAAAAATTTCTAAATATTATAAACATTTCACCGAATTTATTTTGGCTTTGCAATTCATGCTCTAGTGTGCCATATCTTGAAATATTATCTAATGTTAAGCAACTCCCAGAGCAAGTGACACACATTTATGGTGAACTAGCTAAACTTCAGAACCCTCTTACAAACTCTCTTATAAGTAATAATAACATTTGTGACAATTTTTCAAGGTCTAATGAGGATGTGTCATTAACGTCAGTATCACAGCAAAACAAATTACGTGGCTGCATTATGAGATAAATAGTGCAGAGTTCTACTTCGATAATTACTACACTGTTTACCGTCGTGATCGCTACTTTAATCCATCTCTTAAAAATAAGGGAGGTGGAGTATTAATTGCGGTGAAAGCTGATTATAAGTCGGAGGTTTATACTCTGTCGTCCGTCGGAGGTGCAATGACTAGTGTGCGCGGCTCTTGTGCTAGAGATCCTGGGTTCGATCCCTGCTCTGACCACCTAAAATGTCTTTCGGCGGCGGTCACCTCGCACAGTGATGGCGACGCTATCGAGTATTTAGCAATGAAAAAGCTTCTCAAAATACCGTTCGGTAGAAATAAACCAGTTTATTTTTGTATTGGGTGATTTCAATATAAATAACATAACGTGGATATTTGAAGAGCAACGTTCAGTGCCCTAAATATTGTTAATGATGTAGATGAATTTGTAGTTGGATTTTCTTTATATAAAGATTTTAAACAATTTAATTGTTACCGAAATGATGTTTTTATAACATTAATTTTTGCATCAGACTATGTTAAAAGCCTCTTGTAGTTTGTCCTCTAATTCAGTTTCGTGCAATACGGTTCATCATAAAACCCTTGATTTCCATTTTGAATTTTTTAATTATGATAATGGCGAAATTGACTTGTCTTTAAAATGCAATTTTAATAAAGCAGATTTTATTGGCTTAAACAGTTATTTTGAATTTTTGGACTGGCCATTTCTGTCTGATTTGGGCAGTTCAAATGTTATTTATGAAAAGATTTGTTGTATTTTTGATACTGGTATTGAAATGTAAGTGCCTAACCTTAAACCAATATTGAACAATAAACCTCCATGGTTCAACTCTAGACTACGCAATTTGATAAACATTACAAATAAGTCATAAAGCCTATATTAAATCTGGTGACGAATATGATCGCAGAAAATTTGAACTTGCCCGTAGAGAATTTACTTTTGTTTAGAGATTTCCTTTATAAAAAATATATTTGTGTTTCTTTAGAAAATATATGTATTTCCATACCATGCACAGTGGGGTGTGGCTGCCGGTGGTGCAATGGTTAGTGTGCGCACCTCTTGTACGTGAGATCCTGGGTTCGATTCCTGCTCTGACCACCTTAAATTTCTGTCGATGGCGGTCATATGCATAGTGACGGCGACACTATCAAGTATTTAGCCATGAAAAAGCTTCTCAAAATACTGGTGTAAAACTGTAGGTCCCAATCCATGTGTATAAAACTAGAAGGTAAGAAACGAACACTCCAAAGCACAATTTTTAGTCCAAGTGCGAGATAAAAGATGAAATATGACAAAATTCATTATATTATGTGGACTATTTTTAATGGAAACCGCAAAATGACAAAATTCATTATTAACCCTTAGAAGGCAGTTAGTTTGTGCTTAGTTATCTAGCACTTAGGCTAATATTTGTGTTTTGGAGTGTTCGGAGACATATAGTGGAATTTTTTAATTTTTGTAGAACATTTTGACAACGCCCCCGTCAATTTGAAGCAGTTTTTTGCGAGTTTAAAAAAAAGTAAAAATGATGGTTATACGTGACAGTTAGAGGGTTAATTTGTTCCACAAAAATGTTTATCTGAATCTTTTCTATAAAACTTCTGAACATATTTTGTACCTCAAAAGTAAGGAACACACAATTTGAACAAACTTTGAGTCGTTGGAGTCGTAAAACTTTGGATGACTCCAAGTGTACCTTTTCCGACGCCTAAACTATACAAATATGTAGAAGGAAATGCGGTAGGAAATTATAATTTTTAATATTTCACCCCTATAAATTACAATCTCAGAATTCCTAAAATAATTTAAAAAATTTCCAAATGTGGGATTTTTCATTTAATTCCCTGAATTTTCAATATATAGTAGAGACAGTTTTGAAAATACTTATTTAGAACACATGCAGATATCTCAGATAGTTTAAAAAAATGGCGAGTTGGCATTGAAGGCAGTCGGAGCCTAGGAGTCTGAGTCTTAGTGACAGAGTGTGGGTTATTTAGTAGTTGGAATTGTAACACTTTGGATGACTCCAAGTTTAGCATTTCCGTCATATGCCAAATATTTGGACAAACAGGACTGCCCAATATTGACACTCGAAATTATTATTTCTGTCAATGACATGCAATCATGATATGTTTGGAGTGGATATGTTATGTACGACCATGGGGCTAATGTGCATGCTGAAAAAAACGGCTTCAGTAATATATTCTCCCAAACATATTCCGCAGGAACCATGTGTATGTATGGAACACACTTAAAACATTTATGTGTTTGCAAGTCCCAATCTCAGTTGTATTTAAATGCAAACATTATCATGTTTACTGACAAAAATGTATGTTTTTACGTGGAAACATATACTTGCTTCATCCCAACCATCCATATATTTACGTGGAAACAAAAACCAAAGCAACATCACAAACCATTTAACCGTCCGAGCGTTTGTTTATTCTTTTTTCACTGATCAAGCGCTATTGATATCCTCTGCCGATGAACCATTGACGACTGAATACATAAAATTAAAACACAATACATCAGCCAAAATAAGAAACACTGACTTCATCTGCAATTTACACGCACATTCAGGAATATTTATGAATCACTCACTGAGAAAATAATGCAAAAATACAGATCCACACTTACAAGATATACACAGTCGTTGCCCATATTTTATACTCTTGCTCTGAGAACATAAACAGTGCAACAAACACGGCTGTATTTGTATCACAAACGCAGATATATTTGGGTCGCAAACACATATGTTATAATATATTTATTATTGTGTCTCAAACACAATGCGGTTGGGCACAAGTATATTATATTTGCGACAAGCTCCAAACACATGTTATATTTATCCAAACAACAAAAAAACAAAAAACGACATTTTTCAGCGTGTAGAATATACAGGCAAGCTATTCACTTTTACCCGGAGTTCCCAATATTCGCACTCGAAATTATTATTTCTGTCAACGACATGGTTCGTTTCATAAATTTGACTACATCTCCTATCTGTAATGGAATCAGGATATAGTTGAGATGGAGATGTTATTTGCTTCCATGGGGGTAATTTCGTATTTCACTTTTATCAGGATACCCAATATTGGTACTCGAAATTATTATTTCTCTCACTTACATGGATCGTTTCATATAGTTGACTATATCTCCGACCTGAAATGGAATCAGGACATATTTGGGATTGGGATGTTATGCGCTCCCATGGAGCTAATTTCGAATATACAGGAAGTTCGTTCAGTTTAATAATGAGTGTTCAATATTAAGAATCTAAATTATTGTTTCTGTCAATGACATGGGTCGCTCATAACATTGACTATATCTCCGATTGGTAACGGAACAACAATATATCGAGGATGGGGATTTTATGTGCTCCCTTGGAGCTAATCTCGAATATAGTGGTAGTCCATTTACTTTTATCAGGAGTGCCCACTATGGGCACTCGAAATTATTATATCTATCAACGACATGGGTCGCTTCATATAGTCCACTATATCTCCGATCTGAAATTAAATCAGGGTATATTTGGGATAGGCATGTTATTTGCTCCCATGGGGCTAATTTCGTTTATACTGGTAGTCCATTCACTTTTATCAGCAGTGCACAGTATTGACGCTCGAAGTAATTATTTCTGTCAATGACATGGGTCGCTTCATAAATTTGACAATATCTCCGATCTGAAATGGCATAAGGGTATATATAGCCGTTCGCCTAGTAGACCTTGGAAGTTGTTTCCCTTTGTCATGAGCGAGCTAGGTTGCATTTTGAGAATTGTTCAGCGTTTTATCAGAAAAAAATATTTCTTTTCGATGCAAAGCTAGTTTTATGATGTATTTAACATACAAAACGCGCTTGGTTGCTGTTTTCTCTGTACAAAATTTATGTTTTTCTTGGCGAAAAATCAGATATAATAAATTTGGTATAAGTGGTTTGTGTGTTCGATATATAAATTTATCGGATAAATTTATCTTTCTACAGTTAACGAGGGTTGAGTCCGCATTAAAGTTAAATGCAACCTGTTGAATAATATAACCCTACACTTACGTAGGCCACAGCCGTATCACGAAAACATTATTTTTCTCACATATAATAGCTCTGTTTTGTCCGATTGTCGCTGTTGATTTGCTGTCATAATTTCTGTCTGCTGGACCGCTTGTTGTTTTATCTATTGTTCGTTTACTGTTTCAATGGCCATAAAACTAATATCGATTGGGCGCTCCGGTTTCCCATTTTGCCAGAGCTCATATTTCTAATGTGTTACCCACCCACAAAATGGGTATCCTATACACATTGCTGTTTGGAATGGTTAACGATTGACACATTATAACTATGTTAGTAGTATCAATCAAATACTACTTAAACTTTGCTCCTTGGATTATTTTTAGTTGCATATCACGCATTCTTCCATCCACTCTATTCTCTATCAAATTTCAACTACCATTTAGATCAGCTGTGAAATGGATACCACCATGCGCGACATGTCTGAGCCAATGATGATATTTGATATTTTTCGAGGGGACTTATGTATTCTTCCGAAAGTATGCGAGGTAAGAGTACTTTTTAGAAAATAATTAAACAAATCTGTCTTTACACCGAAGGTTTAACGGGCTGTTTGTAGAACATATAACAAATGTATTTATGCTATCTTACTTATTTTTTTATGTGCTGTATTTAAAAACCTCTCACAAAAAATTTGGTGAGTCAAATCCGAAAGTTCTCTTATTGGAACAAAAGGAGTTGGGGACTTTTTGAAACCGAAAGGAGGTAAAAAAGTACTACAAATATCATCCCTGGGTCGGAGCAGGTTTCACGCTCTGTAAGCGGAGTTCATCAGCGGTGCAGTGTTAGTCTGCCCTGCTTTACTCCATGAGAAAGTGGGTTCGATACCTGCTTTGACCAACTTACATTTCTTTCCACGACAACATCTAGCTTTGTGACGGGGACTCTATCGAGAATTTAGGCCTGAAACAATACATGAGTCTCAAAATACCCTTCGGATCCGGTGTAGGTCCCAATCAGTGAGTGTAAAACTAGAAAGCGCACAACTCACAGTTTTTGAGTAGCTTTTGCTAATGCCTTCATGAGATGTTTTTCAGCAGAGAAGAATAAAGTGTTTCAAATTAGCTGTTATTCATTTTTCCCCTTGTCATACAGAATTTCTCTCTGAGCTTGTATGCCATAATAAATAGTTATTCTGAAAGTCGTATAACAAAATTTAAAAAATGCTAGTGACAGCAGATAATTCTCTATTAGGCCGAATTTTTATACACGTATTACTTCCTAACAAATGAATTTTTTCTGCACGATCATTAAAAATGAAACATTTTTCGATACACTCTAATTACCAAGTCGGACAAACATAACATGTTTTGTATCTGTTACTTTGGTAACACTCGTTTCGTCATGTAATATACATAGTTATACACAAGCGAGTATACTATATATGGAACGATATACCTGTACCACCCATGTTTACAGTATGTTACGCTGCCAATATTTTAGAAATTGTGGGATTCCGTTTATTGAATGATTCCCCAATATCAACTGTCATGTTATCTGCATTGAAATTCGAAGGTGTGCGAATCATTGATTCTAGAATTTATTATTGGTTTAAGTTACTACATGGACAATACGATATGTTAGATATGCTGATTGTAACTACATACATGTTAAAAATAATTGATGAATTGTTTTGATGGAGTTAGACAGGTGGACGAAGGATTATTACGATAGTTGTAGTGAAAGTTCGGTGATAGGCTCCAAACTCCATTTTTGAATTTAATGGATATAAGGCGCACTTATGGTATAGTAGTAGTTAGTAATAGTAAGAAAGGTATAGTGGTGAGAAAGCTTTAGAGTTCATTTCAATTTGTACAAGCTGGATAATATTTATTGCCCGAAACCATGTATGAGGCAAATAAATTATATGACAATTATAATTTGTAGTTTAATTTGAATTACCTGTCAAAATGCAAATTCCAAAAAATGTCAATAACATCGGCAATTGTACTTATATTAAAATCATTTCCAGATATAGTTTTGGTTTTCAAATATTTTATACACACAGAAATTAATTGACGTAAAGTTGCCGAAAATTATTGTATGATTTTACCTAAGTGCTAAGACAACATAGAGTTTGCTAAGATTTACGGCAACATCACAAATAAACTTAGGTATATTTTATGTTCGAAAAACCATCTAATATTTTAGGTATTTTTACTTATTTATTTTGTAAATTTAACTCCAGCGTAATTACAATTTTACACGGGATCAGATCTACTATAGCTCCAACTGTCCAAAAACAAACGTTTTTTTTTTGGCGGGTAGAACACATAATTCTAAGTAAAAAAAGTTAAATAAAAAAATTGGCGGAGACCCCTATTTTTGGAGTTATGGACTCCCGAAGTTGGAACGTGCTGTAGGGATGATATTTGTGTAATCGTCTTAACTGCTCAAGGTAATATCTTTTTAGAGTAAATTACCTCAAAATAAGCCAAAAAAATTAAATAAAAAATGTCGATAACTTGCTTAGTTATCGAGATATTGAATGTTTAATTTTTGAAAATTATCGAATATTTTTTTTTTATGTTTTTTAAAAAAAAGTAAGTTTTGTCTGATAAAAAAAGTAAATTTAAAACAAGAAAGTTTTAATAAAATTTTTCGATAAATCCCTCAGTTATCGAGATATCGGAAGTAGAAGTTTCAAAATAATTTTTTCAAATATTTATCAGAAAAGTATGTTTTCTGATAGGATATGAGAATCTAAGGGGAAAACATTTAATACAAATTTTCAATAACTTGTTCAGGTATCGAGATATTAATGCTGAAAGTTTATTGAACTGCATTATCTGGCGAAAGTTGCATTTCTGCAAATCCGGGGAAGTACACTTAAGCTACATTATTTTAACAACAGTAGAGTAGTGTTTTACTTACTAAAATGGGCTTGGAGGTAAATACAATTTAATTAAAACCAGTATATAAGCAGATTAATTTTTTTTACTATTTTAGATGTACGGGGGACTATCCAAAAAAATCAAGCCGTTGCGACGTTCGGATATCCCTCAAAACAAAGACCTTTTTTTGACGTTCGCATTTATCAATATGCCAAATATTGATGTTCGTGTTGTTATGGACGGAAAATAGCAGTATTACCGTCATAATGCGTACGGCCAGAATAAACGGTCTTCAAACCGGTGTGGATTGGAACAACTTTTGTCGAGAGGTGGTAATATTTGGGTCCTTCCAAATCAACCTGATAATAGGAGGCCCAGGTGTTACCGTCGAAATTGACGAATCCAAGCTGGGGAAGAGAAAGTACAACCGTGGCCACCGCGTAGAAGGCCAGTGGGTGTTCGGGTGGGCCAGCTTGGTGTAAAAGCTTAACTTTATCGTTCGGTCGAGAGTCGTGTAAAGACAAGCGGAAATGGCACACTACATGTTGTTTGAAAAAGAATAACAGTCTGTTTCTCTATCTCAAACGAAAGCTTTCATTTGTATTCTAGACGAAAGAAAGTTTATTTGAGTTTCACAATATTGTCGTTTCAAGTTGAATGAAGACAAAGCTATTCAGTACAAATTTTGGTTTCTCAATTTCGAATGTGCTGTCACTTACGAACAAACATGGAGTCAGGCAAACGTAAATTTCGACTTAGAGTAACCCAATTTGAGTCGAATGTCGAATGATTTTCTTTCGCTTAGCTTTTCGTTCGAGATAGAGAAACAGGCTATAAGAATAAAAGATGAAATCGGAAATATGTAATTGACTGATTTTTGCCCTGCTTATTACCAACAGTGTTGCCATTTTGAGCATATTTTTTGGGACCATTACCCTAATGCTTTTTAGCAGTATTTTCACGAAATTTCCCCAAAATTTGAAATTTTTCGCCAATTTTACAATTTTTTCATCATAAAATTTGACATGTTCTTTTATTTTCATTAAAATTTTACTTTTAAAGTTTTACCAAAATGCACAAGCGGAAAAATTCACAAGTATATTTTCCAATTTCAGTATTATGTACTGTCTCAATTCAAATTTAACACTGACGTGAATGCTATTTTCAATTTCAATTCTCGTTTATTAATCCATATTCTTTTACATTTAATTCTATTGGTCTTATTTAAATATACTTAAAAAATACATTTTCTCCATCCAGCATCCGTAGACAGTTCTGGATATACTAAATTTATATATAACTTAAATAAGCCTTATGGCCAGCCCATTTATTATTTTACTGAGATCTTTCCTCGTCATTTAATTTTCCTGCGAAACAGGAATAAAAACCCATAAACTCTTTTCTTACATCTATCTTATATACTAACCTAAAACTAAGTGAAAATATTTACAAAACTAAAAATAAATAAAAATAAAATAAAATACAGAAATTCAAATTCAGTGGCTCATTGTGCCGTGTTATATACTAGATCCGTCATGTTATAAGTTTCATACCTCCTGTGGTAGAATGTAAGTTTATTATCCCCATTATATAGCATGTTCCTTTCCCTAAATTTCAGGAGCCCCATGGGTGTTAAAGCCCCTCTCGATTCTATGATGTTCTCGAATTCCTCATCTCCAATCATGCACCTGCCAATATGCATATTGCCCTCATCATTGTGTGAGCATCGCTCTAGGAACCTAATGGCTAGTTCAGTCATCCACACATCCAATCTTTCGACCTTCATATCTTTGGCCTTTTTATACACCGTTCCGCAAGAGGGGCTAGTCCATTTCCCCGTTTCATCTTGTGTTGCCCTAAGACCCAAGCAATGTTTGAGTATCTTCCGTTCTGCTACTCTGAGTCTCTCTATTTGACTGGAGCTTATTGTATACCACACCGGGAATGCATACGCCACTATTGGTCTTAGTATCTGTTTGTATACTAGCAGTCTAACCTTTTGACTTAGCCCATTTCTGCTGCCCAGTATTCTTGAATACATAGCATATGTTTTCCTCATTTTTTCCAATATCATGTCTACATGATCTTTAAATTGCATGTTACCCGAGTATTTAACCCCTAGGTAAAGCATTGTATCGCTTTCGGGTATGGTCTCACTTCCGATCTGTATGTTAGGCTTGAACTTTCTGGCATTTTTAAAGAGGTTGCCCTTCTTTCCTCTAGCTACCAAACAGGACGTTTAGTTTGAGGAACCATTCCTCAAAGTAGATCTCCAAAATATTCAAATAATTTTGCATCTTATTATTTGCTATTTTCGCCCTAACATGAGATGTTGTCAGCAGGATATCGTCCGCAAATATGTATAATCCCTCACCGTTTTCCGGCTGAGGTATATCAGCAAGATATAGGTTATAAAGTATTGGCCCCAGTATGGACCCCTGCGGTACTCCAGCTTTTGTCTCGCTCTTCTCTGACTCTTTATCATCCACTTCTACCGATAATGTTCGCCGCATCAGGTAGTCATATATTAATCTCGTCAGTGAGTTTCCAATACCATATTTTTCCTTCATCTTAAAGATGCTACCCTCACGCCACACAGTGTCGAACGCCTTCTCGAAGTCCAATCCGATCGCGATAGTCGGCCTTTTGAGGTTAAACCCCCTCATTATGCTATCCGTGACTGACACGTGCGCATGAGTCGTTGACAGCCCTTTTCCAAACCCGAATTGGGAGTCATTAAAGATCTGCTTGTCCTCTATCTGTAGATATAACCTGGTCAGTATCAGTTTTTCAAATAATTTTCCGACGTTTGATAACAGTGCTATCGGCCTGTAGTTTGCTGCAACCGTCGGGTCCTTCCCGGGCTTTAATATAGGAATTATCCTTGAATGTTTCCATTCTCCGGGGAAATATCCCACATTAATGCAGTTGTTGAAGATTGTCGCCAATTGTTCCCATACTTTTCTACCAGATTTTCTCAGGACGTAGTTGGGTATGTTGTCCGGACCACTGCTTTTTTTATTATTAAGCCTTTTGATAGCGTCGCCTACTTCCCCCGGGGTAATGAGGCTAAACGGCAAATTGACATTTGAGAGTTCATCTGATTGTCCCGAATCTGAGAGTGTAATCAATGGGTTGTTGTTTTTAAGCTCTTCAATCGCAGCTATTTTCTCCGAATTTCCATTTCCTATGATCCTTGTTGTCTGTATTTTCTCAAATGTTGTAGCTAGTAGGTCGGCCTCACCTTTTCCATCTTCTATTATTTTACCTTCATCGACTAGTCTGGGAATTCTTCTCTGTTTTGTTATTCCGCCGAGATGTTTCACCTGGCGGTGCATTATGGGACTGGGTCTGACCTTCTCCAGTTTTTCGAAACAGTATTTGTCCTCGTACAACAATATGAGCTCTTCTATTATTTTCCTTATGTTTCTTATCTCCGCTTTTATAGTTAGTTCCCTGATCGGATCGTTCGTTCGATGGGCTGTCCTTTTCAGTCGCTTTTTCTGTTCAATCAGTTCTTTTATGTCATCCGGGAGTGGTATTGTTGTTCCCCTCGATGGTCTGATTTTGGGTATCGCTATGCTCATAGCACCTCTGAATGCTTCGCCTATTTTTCCAGCAGCTGTGTCAATTTCCGCTATGGACATATTCCGGTCAGTTGGTGTATGTACAGTCATGAGTCCAGTTCGTAGTTCTTTATCAAAAAGTCTCCTGTTCATTTTCGTAAAATCATAAATTTCCAGTGGATCCTGCGTCTCCAGTTCGTTCATGTCCAGTATGATCTCTATTGCTTTATGATCCGATTCATAATCTATTGTCCGAATTGTCTGTCCATTTTGGTTTTGTGCTATTGGTATTAAGTCAGTAGTTGTAATGAAAATGTCTATGTATGCTACTTGTGTTGTCGGTCCAAACGTACGTCTTATGTCCAGGTTCGGAGAAGTGAGCAACCATTATAGTACTCTCCCATTTGCATTCTTGTACTTCCCTCCCCAGAAGGGATGCCTTGCATTGATGTCAGCTCCTATTATGACCCCAATGTTCCCTACGATTTTCTCAAGAATATCGAGGTCAGTGGTCGTTAGAGTATCTTTAGGTCTCAGGTAGAGTGACATGATAATTATCTCATCTCCGCTTTGGGTTTTCACCCTGACTGTGGTGCCCCCGATGTTTTCAAAATTCGCAGATACTCTTTCATTTCGTATGCCCTCTCGGATGCATATGGCCGTTCCACCACCTTTGCCGTTCGTCCTGTCCTGTCGATGCGTAATATATCCTCTCAGCTCAAATTTGTGTTTCGGTGCCAACTTATGCTCAGCTATCATAAGCACATCTGGTTTGTTCTCATCGGTAAACATCTGAATGTTGTGTCTCCTACATTTAGACACAATCGAGTTAACGTTTATAAATATACATTTTAGGGGCTTAAGCATTAAGGCGTAGGCTTATAAGTAGGCCAAATAGGGCCCTGGTCTTTTAAGCTCCATTCGTGTTGCGTGAATAGTCTTCTGCGAATACTCCAATTTTGTCCATGCATGACATAACGTCTCTGCCCAAATATTTGGTGCAGTCTGCATCAATTTGATTGAATGAACTGTTGGCTCTATCCATCTGGCTCGGCCCTCTATTCGTACTGTTACCAGTTGTCATTTTCCTTTCACTCATTTTCATAGCATTAGCGTACGATACATTGGCCGTTCTATATGATGACACAAATTTGTTCGGTTTATTTACTGACTGTGATCTTTCCGTCTTTCTTTCATCCAATCTTCTTTTCAGCTCTCTTCTTTTAGGACATATCTGCGAGCTGGCCACCTGGCCTTCTCTGTCGCAGTTGGCGCATTTAACAGGCAATCCAATACGCTTGATAATTGTGCCCGTTACCTGGTCATTGATTACAAACTCCTCCATGTTTTCCTCTTTTTTAGGAACTTTGCAGTTTCCTGGGCCGTGTGATAGGCTACATTTGACGCAGCGGTATGGCATACTGCAGTTAGTCGATACATGCCCGTATCTTTGGCAGTTGCGGCGCTGGACTAGTAGCCCCCCTCTCTTAAAACGTTCCAGACTGACCCGGCAGTGGAGTATAAATTTTATGGAGAATACAGATTTAATGTCCGAATCATGGCTGAACTAAACCAGCCATCGGTCCCCGTTAAGCTTGATAATGCGGTTTACGCTAATTTGAATGTCTAGCAGTTCGAGGTAATTCTTAACATCCTCAATCTCATATGAACCAGAGAGCCCTTTTATGACTATAGAGATGGGCTTTAAATCCCATGGGGTGTATGTGTAAAAATTTATCTTATTAGTTTTCAAAAAATTGCCCACCTTAAAATGATCATCATTATCATTAACCCTTAACTCAATCATGTTCCTGTTAACAATTTTAATAGAAAATAAACTATGCCCTAGTAATCCTTTTATTTTACCTGCCATATTTTTTACATCAGAATTATATATTTTTATTGTAGGAGGGCTGGCCTTACCATTAGTCTGCTTTTGTTGCTGTTGCTGCGTCTGTTGTTGTTGCGATGGTTGCTGTTGTTGAGCACTCTGCTGTTGTTGTAATTGTTCATGTTGCCCTTGTAGTTTAGGAAAGTCATCTATCTGCTCCACTGCTTTCGCCTACGGAGTAGCGATTCTTCCTTCCCGTCATAGTGCGCCACTCTGGGCCACTTTCCTCTTCAATGGAGCCTACGGCTTCGGCATCCATTAGGAATTCTTCCTCACTATCGTATTGAGTTTCATCACATTTCGTTGTTTTAAGCATTATTCGATATTCTTTGATTTTTCGTTATTTATTCTCGAGTTCAAAATCTTTTTCGTGTAGTTTTTAAGTAGTTTTTCATTTTCCATTAATAGTTTTTCGAGTTTTTCATTTATCGTTTTCATTGTTTCTTTCATTTTCTCCATCTCGTTGTCAGTATCACTGTCAGAAGACATTTCCTATTTCTTTCTTTTATTGGAACTATTATTTTTCTCTTCTATTTCAGAGTTCATTGTTTTTCATTTGTTTTATCTAAGTCTCTTTTTCTTCACTTTTTGTGTTTTTAGCACTTTTTTGTGTCTTTTTTGTGTTTTCGTGTTTTTCAGTGATTTTTTAAATTGTCGCACTTTTTGCGTTTTTTGTACTTTTTTGTGTTTTTTACGCTTTTAGCACTTTTTGTGCCTTTTTAGCACTTTTCCCAGTTTTTAAAACTTTTTGTGCTTTTAGCACTTTTTCTTCATATTGTGATTTTAGCACTTTTTTCTTTGTTTTAGCACTTTTTATTTTGTGTAAATGCCGTCGGCAAAACACAACTGTCCAATATTTGTCTTTACTTTGTCTTCAGGCTTTTATCTCCCAAAAAATAAAGTCCTCAAAAGGACAATATTTTTTGTATACGGCTCTGGGATACTTTACTTTACTTTTGTATTTTCACTTTTCACTTCACTTTACACGATATGAACACAAGCACTGTCAACACTGTAATCTCACGTGAATGCTAAATGTTTATGCCACTTTATATGAAATACCAATGCGGTCAAAACATGAAAAATTACGACAAGGACAAATTTTTCATCGTGGACCTTCAAAGTTTTTTCGTTGATTTAAAGATGGTTGTGTACTAGAGCCATGCATGAAGATTTTCTGTTTGTTATTTTACTGCTGTACACGCTGTACCGGCACCTTTCGAACGAAGAAATGTCAACAACAACACGAATAACAAAGAGAAGCACAGCATACCGGTACGGTCAGATCACCGTACCAGAGTAACATGCCGAGCGAATTTGAGCCGACTAGCCGCCGCCGCCAGTAATTTTTTTAAACTCCGAGCCGCCGCCGATTTAATCGACTAAAATCTGCTTAAAATATGAGTCGATTAACTCGAATCCGCCGATTTTTTCGTTAGGTGTACTTAAAAACTAAAGTACTTTAATGTAACCAATAACAAATAGCGATTTGTACAACACTGTCTAACATGACACCAAGTTCCGTTATAAAACGAGAATGACAAACACATAAAAATAGTGAAAATGGCACAAAACTAAAACATAACCTGGCGTTTTATCAGAAATTGGTACAACAGAACTAGTATGCGAAAGAACACGCAACAATTTTTCCATGCTACGGCGCCGGCTCCGAATGCTGGAATCATTTTGGAACCTTCATCATTGGAGGCAGAACCATTTTAAAGGGTTATAGATATTGTTTTCACTGCTTCGAAGAACATATCCTTCTTAAAGCGTTATTTTAAGTTATCTTTTTTATTTATCCTGTGAAACGTGTAAAACAAAGTAAATTTTGTTTCCGACATCAGGTCGTTCCAATTTTTAAATAAAATATATGTACGTATGTACATATCTTCGCTGTTTATTATAGGATCGGCTTGTCATTGGGAAGATTATGTAAACCCCTTTTAAACAACGTCTAATTTTTCCGATTTTATTAACCCACTGTGGGCGGTTTCAGGTTTTGGTTCAAACTTTTTGGGAAACATGGTACAATATGTCTCATTAACCCTGGAAACCCATATTATGCAATTTATTTCATCAAATCCGCGCGATTTTTTTTTAAAATAATTTTTCAAAATGGGGGTTCTTCGTCGTTCCTCATACTATTTACTTTTTAAACCCCGTCCCACCGGCTGCAGTTTTCCTAATAGTTTTGAAACAAAAAATGTATCATCATCGTCTGGTGTTTAAAAGGTTAGAGAGACAATTAATACCGCAAATTAAAGCTTGAAATCTTACCTTCAGAATATATTATACTTAGTATGAACATAAATACTGTTACTTATATTTTGGGCTATAAAACAAAAACTAATGAACGTTTTTCGATAAATTTTGTTTATATATTTATTGATATGTATTGTGTACAGTTTCATTCAAATGTCCGCCCTTGGCCTTCATGCACGCCTTAAGTCCCATTGGCCAATCATCAATAGCTAAACGCACCTCATCCATTGGAAAATTAGCTACAGCACGAACCAAAGCTGTCTTAAGAGAATCAATGTTGGGGTTTCTTTTGTGGCAGACCATGTCCTTTAAAACGGTCCACAATTTGTAATCCAGAGGGTCTTCAGAGTATATAAAAGCTGGTAAATTGTTTCGAAGTCAGTTTTGTGTGTCGTTTTAGCCTTATGAGCTGGTGCTAAATCTTGCTGGAAAGTCCACGGCTGGTTTTGGAACAGGGAATTGTTAAGCGGCTTCACCACTGCTTCCAAAACGGGTTCTTCGTAAACTTTGGCCTATGTTTTGACCCATTGTTCACAGGAATGCAAGTTAGTTACTCCAGCAAATGAAGCACTCCACCAAACCATGACTTCAGCTGGATGATGATTCTTTCCGACCCGTGGGATGAGCTCAGATACTTCTTTAGATAAGCGTGCATAAACCCTATCATTTTGTTTGTTAAATTTTTCCTGTACGGTAAAAATTTTTTCATCCGTAAACAAGATTTTTGCTATGCATGTTATCAGCGTACTTCACCAAAAGAAGTTTGGATTTTCCTATCCTATTTTTTTAAAGTTGCAGTCAACAAATGGCATGTACGCCGTTTTAAAGCTCCAAGTCCCAAGTGCTTTTTAATAACTCGACTCATATCTGCGAAACGGGTTTCCTTATCTGACCACTCCATGGTGAAAATGTACACAATTTCAAACTCCCGCAACTGACTAACGCTATAGACGTTAACTTTCAAAAAACATATGATAATAAAAGGGTGTGTAAAATTTTACTATTCTAATGGGGTATGTTCAATTTAGTAACAATATTTATGTCCCTACTAAGTAAAACTATACACCTCACATGGATCATATTTTGACATAATGAACATTTTTCGTAAAACTTAGGACTAAGAACATAAAACTTTAAACCTCACCTCAGTGGGTTAACAGAGCGTTTACAACGGTACCAAATTGTATGTCCAATACTTGAAACGTCATATCTTGAAAACTATGCGTTTCCTGAAATTTTTAACAGTTAAGCAACAACAACCGCATTTCGTGGTTTTGTGGCAAAATAGTTGTGTTAAATACAATACAAATGTATACCAATGATAAAAATCAACAAAAAAGTGAAAAATACATTTAAAATTCACAGTTCTATACGACATCGAAATAAAACAGTTAAATCAACAGTTATTGTACCTCTACCTACTGTAAGTTAATTTTCGTCGAATTTCCCTCATTTGCACAAACCTACGACGAAGAGTGTGAAATGAAACGTCAGACGAGAGAATAAAATACTCTACCCTAAATTCTTCTTTGATAGCTGTAGCTCCGAATAAGACGCTGAAGATCGCCTGAAACTTAAAAAGGGAATGAACTTTAAATTTAACTTTTAAATCAGTGTGTAATTATTTGTGCTTTTTGCAATTGTGATTCTTTTGTTATTTAACAATTACAATCACAATTAACACATTAACAAAAAAATTGTTGACTGCAAGCCGAAAATTGAGCCGCCGCCGGCAAAAATTCACAACGGCCGCCGCCGACCGGCTAAAAATCTCAGAGCCGCCGCCGCCGACGATTTGGCCTCGGCTTGTTTCTCTGCATCGTACTCGCTCCGATTGACATACACTGGTTCTCGGTATTCGGTAATAGAGAAGAGAGCTTTGTTCGTATTCTGTAAGCGAGAATGTGATAAAATACTACGAGACAGAGCAAACTACACCGAATACGTAGAATATACCGTGAGCTTGTTTACTTTATTTTCTTTGCAATGCTCAGTGTGTTTTAGTGAAGCGAACTGAAGAACTACACCCAGCGAAATAATTTTAAAGGCAATATATTTTTTCTCGGTACTCTCAATGCACTGCGTTTTTGGTGTAGAATTTTAATGCATATATGAGTCAGGAGATATATTATGTCAGAGAATGTAGTTATTCGATCTCTTTTACAAGTTATATGAAAAGTGACGCTGTTTTTTCTATTTCTGGTGCGAAATAGAATTCGAACAGTAGTAAGTAGTAATTTAAACAGAAATGAGTTTTCTTTGGTTGTTATTTTATTGTTTTAAAATTAACGTACGTTAAATTAAAAAAAAATAAAATTTATATAGAATACCTGGTGGTAAGTTCCTAAGCAAAGAAGAAGAGGGAAAAATTTAACATTATCATGACGAAGGGCTGTCCAATCGGCAAAATTTCGAGGCAATTGAAAAGACCTAGCTATGGCATTGACAATTATAAAATAGGGTGACCACGATGGAAACACAAAACGACCAAGAAGGACACCACTGATCAGTGGCAGCGCTAAAACAGAGATCAAAAGGATTGCCGTTAAAGAAAACTTCGGCGATAAGGAAATTATTGCTGAATTGAGCTTGGGAGTAGGGTTGCGTCGTGTTCAACAAATATTAAAACGCGACCCGAAACAGTCATATTGGAAAAAGTATGGAAAACTTGCGTTTCATGTCAAGACATGAATCAGGCAGATTTAAATTCGCTGAAATATACATATTTCTGGATCAGGGGTACTAGTTTCCGATGGAAAAAATTAAATTTCAATGACCCTGATGGCTCGGACAAATATTGGCCTTCCAGAGATTTTTTCAAAATTATGCGTCAGCGGCGAAATTTTGGTTCCCTTATGGTTGGGGCAGGTATGAGTTATAGGGGAACCACTCCAAGTAGTTTCCTTTCCACAAAACCGGACTCCGAGTATAATATTCGACTATTGGATGTCGTCTTAGTTAATTCTGGGGAGGAAATTTGAGTCCCAGAATTTATCATCCAGCAGGACAACGCAGCAGTACATCGGTCTAAGGGAACTTCAAAGTTTCTGGAGTCCTGAAGTAATACCAACACTCGACTGGCCTGTACTAATCTGTATCTGATCAAGAACCTCTGGTCTATTTTACCTACCCAAGTTTACCACCAAGGACGCCAGCTGAAGAATGTCAAGGATACAAGAAATTCGAAGATAACTAATCCTGCGCATATTCAGTCGTTGATAAACTCAATGCCAAGATGCTTAGTAGAAGTTATCAGCGATAATGGAGATCATACATCTTACGAAACTTTTAAGAATTTTTATATAAATCTTTTGCCTTTATAAATATTTCGCACTAGTAATTAGTTTATTTTTTTTTGACGTAGAATACGTCTTACCTTACGGTATGAGGAGTCATGTCAGGTTTTTATTGTTGTAATCTTTATTTCATTGAATTTGAGGAAACGGCTAGATGAATTTTTTTAAAATTTTTTTTGTAGGTAAATGAAGATGTTATCTTTCGTTTGATATACATTTCATATTGGTTGATATCTTCCTAATATTTAAATTTCTCAAATGAAAATTGTTTAAACACACACACTCAAACATATGTGTGGTGTTTGGTTGAGTGTTTTTGGTTGCTCAACATTGCTTAGGAACATGTATCTAGTAAAAAGTGAAACGAACAGTAAGCTAACGTAATAAAGCTTTTTTGCGAAAGCTTCAATAAAGCTGTTGTAACATTAATTTTGAATTGTAAAGCGTAAAGCTTTCACACAACGCTCGAATGCTAATGCGAAGACTCGATAAGGTAAACCTTTTTTAATATTAGGGCGGCCCTCTCAACATTCGCAGAACTTATTTCAATAAAAATATTAATTAAAATACATAAATTAAATTAAGTTTAAAAAAATTTAACATATTTTTTTTTTTAAACGGACTTGAATCAAATGCCGTTGGTAAATATAAAAATTACAGCAGACAGTTGTCCGAGGCCTTCGGCCACGGACTGTCCCTGCAGACTGTGTCAGAGACACGGCCATTAAGTTTAACGTAGAATACGCCATCCGATAAGACAGAAAACATATATAACAATAAATGATAAATAATATAAGCAAATGAATTTATTGTTATATATGTTTTCTGTCTTATCGGATGGCGTATTCTACGTTAAACTTAATGGCCGTGTCTCTGACACAGCCTGCAGGGACAGTCCGTGGCCGGGGACAGTCCGTGTCTGCTGTAATTTTATTCACCTTTAAGAAGTCATAGTCAAAGTATGTTTTGATGAAAAGTATTTAATTTTGAAAGGACTAATACAATATAAATTATAAACTTGAAAATTCCTCACAACATTTAGAAAAGACAAAAAATTGTGTTGCCTTTTAATTTATTTCGCGGGGTGTATGTAAATAATGCTAAATGATGAAATAAAATAAAAATTTACTCATATTTTTTCAATCACTGTTAATAGAATGGTAAGTTAAGTCGGTTGGTTATGGAAAACTATATTTATTAAATTAAACAGTAAAAAACAACTTTTAAACAAATATAAAACTGAACAACATATTTTCAGAACCATACAAAATAATAAAAATCTACAAAAGGTATTTAATTTTAATTATTTTACTTCTGATCTATCTGAACACACCAATTTCAAAAAATGACGTTTCCCCATATTCACCTCGATAATAACCGAATATTACTCGTATATTCGCTTCATGTACACAAGTTGCCGGCAACTTTTACTTCGGTTTACCCGGCGATTACGAATGCGAATACGTCAGTGTACTTTCGTTGTTATATTCTCGTACCTATTCATTCTTCAAAGCGTCGGTACGGGAGAGTACCTCTCTTCGCACACACAACTGAAGTGAAGTAGTGTGTGTCTATTAAATACGAATGTTTTCGTTTATGCGAAAATGTGTGCCGTTGCAGGGCTCTATTGTGTGCCATTCTGAATTTGACATCATCTAAAAACCAAAGTTTTTGTAATGTTGAGATTACCATTTATTTCAGAAAATATATCATTCCAAATAATAACAGTGCTAACAAAAACTTAAAATATAATATTTTATTCACCAGAAACGAAGTTATTTTAAAAAAATAAGTTAAATGCCGATATTGCTTCTTACTGCATCACAATGGCGTTTCATGGAGTCAACGTGTGTTTTGTACCTTTCATCAGGTATTTTTGCCCATACCTGTTTAATTACACACCTCAGCTCGTTATTGTTTTTCGGTTTTGGTAGTGAGACCTCCGTTTTGACATCGCACTAATAATTTTCTAAGTTTCATGTATTTTTTGTTAAAGTGCGACTTTTGTCGGAATTGTACCGTTATGTTGACGTAATATGCAGCGCAGCGTCCGGTTTCAAGAGTCAGAGATGGACAAACGTTGTCTTATATTTCGGTGATTGGCGTTAGTGGGTTGTTGGTGCTAAACCATTTTATTCGGCGTATGGTTCCAGGTGATACCAACGGGTTTCTCCCACGAATTTCATCATTCTTCGGACGAAATACGACATTTCTGAAAATTTTCGAAGAATAGTGAATATATTCTGAATTTCGCTAAATGATTTTCCCTCACATATCAACCTTTTTATAAGCATCCGTTTATATTCATCAAAATGTTGTCCTCGTCTCACTTAAGAAAATAAATAACACAAAATTATTTCAGAATCTGTGTAGTATATTCCATGTAGTATATTTTCCAACATCTTCAGTGATATTTATTGAAACTATATTGAAATATTTCCGGCAATCCAAATTAAACAGTAATATCCAATATTTAACATTATCCTCTTATCACACTTACTAGTTAATTAATTACATTTAGACAAAAATTATATTGTCACGCGTAACATTTAACATATATAAGTACATTTAACAAAACCAATAACAAACGTGGTTCCTTAATCTTTAACTCGAAATCACTACTGAGTAAATATGAGTTCGTCCCGTCCTTATCCTCCTTAGTGTTGATTGTCCTTGTCAAATTTTGTCGTAGTCTCAAACTCTGCATTGTATATCCTGTATTTGTCCTTCTCTCTTTGTCCAATACTCTAACGTTTTCAAAATCAGCTTTGTGTCCATTCTCCAAGTTATGTTGTGATAGTGCTGTGTTCATTTTCCTTCTGATGTCCGCTTGATGCTCCGATATTCTCACTCCAAGTGCTCTCTTTGTTGTGCCTATGTATATTTACCATCATCGTTTCCATTGCACTCTACTTCGCAAACAACGTCATGTTGTTGTTGTGTGTCCATACGATATTTCGTATTGGAAAAGATCTGGCGTAGTGTCCTATTCGATTTGTGCGTGAAAATTGTGTTGTCTTGAGTTGTTGGTGCCTTTAGTTATCTTGTGTTGGTTAAGTTCGGGATGAAGGGAATGCTGAAATATTGTTTGTTATTGCCAGATTGTTCTGTTGTCTGTGGGGAACATTTGTTTGTGTTATGTGGGTGTAGTTTTTGGGTAATAATATTGTTGATTAAATGGTGCGGATAGTCGTTAGTTTTGAGGATTGTTTTAATTATCTGTATATTTTTATTCATGAATTTCTCGTCACTAATGTCCATAATTTTGTTGATAAGATTTGATGCCGTGTTGATTTTCTGGCGTAGGGGTTGTGTCGAATTATAATTCATTATTCTTGCGGACGCCATGTCCTTTGTGTTCCAGTTCAATATAACCCTATTGTCTTCCCGATGTAGTGTTGTGTCTAGATAGGGTATTTTCCTGCCCATTTCCTTTCCCACTGTGAATTGAAGTTTGTCATGATATTGATTAGGTGTTGTCAGTATTTGTTCCATGTCATCCCTCTTTATTATTGTTATTATATCGTCAACGTATTTCAGGATGCATTTGACATGAACCCTCATAGTCTCTAATTCATCCAGTGCATTGTCCAGTAAGTTGTCAAGAATTATTTCTGCTATTGTTGGGGATAGTGGGTTTCTCATTGGCATTCCAAAGATTTGATTATATATATTTCCATTATATAAAAAATAATTGTGGTCTCGTAAACAAAATTGTAGTACATATTTGTAAAAATTGTCGTTTTGGTATTTTCGTGAATTGACTTATGATGTTCCATTTGTTCATGCATTGTCTTATGGGCAGGTACGTCGGTATATTCGTGAAAAGGGAAAAAATAAATAACACAAAATTATTTCAAAATCTATGTATATTTTATAAAATCTTACGCATAACTTCAAGTTAAGCCGGAAATTGTAAATACAAATATTTTTCTGCAAACTGCTATTATTTTGGCCGCTCCAAAATGTCGACAAATCCGAAAAATGTGTCACTACTTAAATAATTGCAACAATATCACCAAATAAAGACTTAGTTCTGGTTTGTACTCACAATACAAAAACTATCACAACATATAATAAAAGACGTATATATCAGTCTTGCGCTGCCATTATTTTGAGCGCAACTGTATGCACATAAAAGAATGTCAGATAAGAAGAATGCAAAAACATTTATTTGCGTAGTGACAATCAAAATACAACTGTTCTCAATGTTCATTTTATCGTAACGATAAATTACCAGACAGCAGAATTTAATTTTCTCAAAGTCTGCCGAACATTTATCCAGCCGATAACGCTAACAGGAGGTCTACCGCCTGCTAGCAGTTTATCGGAACTATAAATGCAAACAGCTGACAACTGTTTCATGCAACTCCAAAAGTTTTCGATCGAGTGGAAGTCCGATGTCTGCCATTTCATTGTTGTAAATTGTTGTCTGTTTAACCAGTTTTTAAAAATTTGGCCGAATTCGTTGTCATGCTGAAATATCACTCTGTCAGTAGCAAGAATCGTTTTGTTTATCGCAGCAGGTAAATGATTTTGCTGAATCAAAAGATATTGTTCTGTTTTTCATAATACCTTCAATTTCAACCAGATGACCTACTCCATGCTTCGTAATTCATTCCCATACCACTATGGATCAACCACCATGTCTCATGGTGTTTGTTCTGCATTCAGGGTAGTAGTATTTGGCTCTTTCGTCCAGTAACAAGCACGGCCTTTGGATTCAAATCGATTGATTTTTATCCCATATGACCATATAACCTTAAACATACCGTGTAATTGTACTTTTATTATTTATAACATGTTGAATTTAATACTTTACCTTCTGACAGTCAGCCTCAGTCTAGTTTTCGTAGACCTTGGCGAATGTTTTACAAAGCTTTATATTCTTTTGTGATAAAAATCGTATAATTTTATTCTCTGCAGCCCCTTAACACCTCAACACAACTTTTGAGACTTCGACGAGTATTCCACTCACTGGCGTCAATATTTAATGTTTTTAGTGCCGCAGCTGGGGTAATTGCAATATTACTTGTCACTACTTTTGCCAACTGATGATACCTGCGGCCGTCAATGTAGCTGGGTCATTCAGGAGCAGTTGAAGTTTTAATATATTTCTTCCGTTTTATTCTCTGGATCGTCAAATGACTTATATTAAAATTTTTTGCAATGTTCTGAACAGAGTTATTATACTTCAATAATTCCACGGTTTCAACTACTTTAGATGCTTCCGTTTTTGAGCAGCACGTGGACAATAATGAGCAATTGAAAAACAATAACAGTAAATTTATGAGCTATGTGAGATTGTGGATCTGTCAAGAGTTGAAGAGAGTTCAATATTGTAACATTGAAGAGAGTGCTTAATTGTAACATTGGGGTTTGTTTACATATTACGCTCTTTTACACATGTATGTATAATTGTTGTAGATTTAAGTGATCCTTATGAGAGAGATCATAGCAAAGTAAAACTCAAAAAATTTTGTAGTTCTGAGGTTAAGCTCTACAAAAATTCAAGTTTTAAACTTCCATTATGGGAACCAGTTACCATTTGCTCGTCACTGTACAACTGTTAACATTTATTCTCAATCCTACTTTTTTCGCGTTTTCGGAGAGGAGAGTCTGATTAACTTGGCCATGATGCCAAAAATTTGAGGGCTAGAAGACATATGCCATCTGCGTAATTGATGATACTGTATTGATTGGTTCCATTAATTCATCGATAAATAGAAGAAATAATGTGGGGAACAAGACGTATGGGGAACAAGGTATATGGTCAACTGTTTTCATGCACCTCTGATAAATCATATTCCATGAATCGTTGATGTATCATATTCCAACCGCTGCGCTGGTATATTGTCAGGGCCAGAATATTTGTGATTCGTCATTTTTCCAGTACCACCTCGATTACTATATGCGAATGGGATCCGTTGTTGACCCCTTCTTTGGTTGCGACGTAAGTAGGCCGCAACAGAAGAACTAATGCCCCTGTTCGCGCAGAAACTGTTTATTTTAATTAAAAAAAAAAAACAACGATTGATTTTATGAGGAAGTTTGATTTTAATAGTCCATCTTTCAAGTTTCACTTCTTTTCAACAACTAACTTTACAATTTTTCTCATTGTCGCGGGCCACCAAATCCATAAAGAAAGTTTACACCTTTGTCAAATATGTGTTCAAATTTCTTTGAATATTAAAAAATAATAATTAATTCAACTCATTATATTTTTTAAACATGATCTGGGACCCTTTATGAAAAAAGAACAAGAAAGATCTTACACCTACAAAAAATAATATACATAGCTAAAACAAAAAGTGCTTCATATTTGTCGCGTCAAAAGAAAGTTTACAATTTGATGAAAGTTCTGTTTATGGCCCCGTTGAGAAATTTTTTCCATTATTATTATTTTTATTTTTGTTTCTATCTTGCTATTGCTTCAGTAATTAGCTATCAGCGGTAGGTACCGAACAAAATTTGTACGTTTAATTACATTTTCCAATAATGGATAGACAAACTTCAGTGCATACTGTAAAATTTTCCTAAGAAGGAAACTCACTGCGTGAAATTGGTTCTGTTTTTGGTAGAAGTCACAACACAGTTTTAAGCCACAACACAGTATCGGATAAGTGCCAAAAGTTCAAAAAATTTGAAATTTGTCCAAAAACTGGCAGACCGAAAATATTAACTGAAGCTCAAATTCGATTCATTGTTCGAAATTTGTAAGTGTCCAGCTGAAAATTCAGTTAAAATTTCGACAGATATTGCAGCAACATCTGGAACTGTCGTCAGCGTCACAACAATACCTAGAGCACTACAAGCTAATGGACTTCATAGTAGGGTTCCAAGGAGAAAAATATTAGTATGCAAAGTCAACCAAAAGCGGCGCCTTAAGTTTGCTAAGAACCACAAAAGTCAATACATTTATATCTGGAATAACATAACATAGCCACGAGATCAAATTAGAAATTTTTTTGTAAAATAAAGCTCGTCAAAATTTGGAGAAGTAACTACAAAGAATTTTCTGAACAAAATGTAATATCTACAATAAAGTACGGCGAGGGTTCGGTGATGGTTTTGGGGTGCCTTACAGGGATCAGAGTCGGGAAATTAGAATTTATTGAAAGAACCATTACTAAAACAGATTACCTTCGTATTTTGAAAGGAAATTTGGCTCGCAGAGTTGTTTGTCTTGTGCTTGGGTATTATTTAAGGCATGTCTACTTTACCACACTCCTAACAATTGGATCATCCTCCACAGTCGCCGGGCCTCAATCAGATTGAATATTTGTGGGGGCATCTTGATCGCAAAATAAGAAATGGAGTAATAAGTAACAGAGGATTTCTCACATCTTTTATAATGGAAGAATGACCAAAAATTTCACCTAAAATACCCGCAAATTTAGTTAAATAGATTCCGAAGAGATTACTAGCTGTTCTCAAAGCGAAAGGAATACAAACAAAATATTGAAATAATTTTTTTTTAATATTTTTTGTATTGTACACTTTCTTTTGACGCGACAAAAATTAAGTAATTTTTGATTTCGATATGTATTTTTTGAAGTTGTAAGATTTTCGTTGTTATATTTTTATAAATTGAAAAATGGTCCAATACCAAGTTCAGAAAATATAAAGAGTTAAATCAATTATTATTTTTTAACATTCAAATAAATTTGAATACACATTTAACAAGCGTGTAAACTTTCTTTTGACGCTCACAGTACATAGAATGACAGTTAATGTGAATAGATAATGTAAAAGAAATAGAAACAACAATACAACGGCTGAGTGATCAACTGAAGCAAACGACTTCGTCAGCGCTGTTGTTGTTGTTGCCATATTCTTTTGCATCGGTAATGTAAACAACAAGCAACAACATACATACATACGGTACAAAACATAAATACCACCACCAGTATGTATGTATGTTGTTGCGAAAAAATTATTAGAAACGAATATTAGGGTGGCCCGCAATTTCAAAATTTAACAAATTTAACAACAATCAATAATACAAATATAATTTCATTATCGATGTAGGGCGATCTCACCCAACATGCTCCCCCCCGTTGAAAGGCCACACTTTCAAGCAACAATTCAGAAGGGTGAGGGAGCTGATATAGGTGCTGGACAACGAAAGCGCCATATTGTAATTTCAGCAATGCAAAACGAACTAGTCCAGAGTTGACAATATATTTGAAATTCGAGCCAAAAACTATTGTGGGGTTTGGTGACGTCATCCTAGCCAACAACTTGAGAGTGAATACAGCAATTTTAAAGATAGCGGCTGGATTAATTGTTGGGGGAATATGTCTCCAACAGACACTTCTGCATTCGTCTACAAGATTTGACAACCGAATTTCGACGAGTGAAAGGCATAAGCGATGTGATGAAGTTGACCAATAATTATAGGAAAAGTGTGCCGATATATACTTTTATGTGGAATATGATACAAAACTTCATTGATGTGCAGCCAAACTATTTTGATTTTGAAGACTCGTGTGGGATCCTCGATAAAGTGATGGTCCTTTCGCAGTAGATCAGAGCCACGGTCAAAAATTGAGCAACACTTTTCTGCAATAACACACAAAATACGAAACGACAAAAGACAAGCAGCACCCAAGACATATGTTATCATATTGAAGTACTGTACCTCAAATTTTTTTCATGGTCCTCCACCAAACGAGTTGATATTTTGTGATGTTTTCATCGACACGAAATTCTCGATACATTTTTGAACAATCAGATGTGGATTTGAGACAGCGATGATCTGTGGTGTAGTTTGAACCACGAAGAGACTGCTTGGAGTGTGACATTAATTGTAGTGAAGTGTTCAATTCTCGTTGCCTCGTTGGATCGGCAATATCAAAACAACCTTTTCTGACGAAGTGTGATTCGAATTTTTGGCCATTGGGCGACGTTTCGAGGGCGTAAGAGGTTTCTTCTATTTTGTGGGAATTGTACAAAGTTGAATCAATTGAGTTGTGTGTTAATTTGGATGTCCCGCTGACAATCCAATCGAATATTGTATTTGTTAGCAAGGCGTGCCATCTCCCAGTGAGGTGCGACCATCGAACAACAAACCGAAAAATACTTCAGTACTTTGAAGTATGCCAACATGTTGTGGTTTGCTATACCACGAATCAGCCAATTTTATAGTTTGAGGTATTCTCCAGTGTGTAATTTTGATGTACTCAACAGGTTGTTGAGCCGAAATTGTCTTAGTCATAGCAAAAGAAGACCACTGGAACGGACTAATTCGAGATTTGATTGTGGCGTCGACAGAAAACTTGATGTTGTTTCTAGTTTCACCGATGCCAAAAACTTCTGGATAATAAGCGTCGTTGATGAGAACCACGGCTGTAGGAATTATTATTACTAACGAAAGATGATTGCTGTGATTCTCCGATGTCGATTGAGAGTGATGTGATTTGGGAGGCCCAAGTTATTCAGGGCCACAAAAACTGTGCAGCAATGTATGGCAAACTTTACAGTTCGATTGCGATGTGCATTTTGAAAATTGATGACCATTGCAAAGGCAGTTTATGCACAGTCCATTACGCTTTACGAAATTAAAGCGTTCAACAACAACAAGCGATGAAAACGAAGAACAAGCTGATAAATTGTGCTCCGATGAGCAACAGTACGAACAAATTGAGTTTGAGATTGCAAATGTATCAAAACTGCGACTAACAATTGAGTTTCAGTATGCCAAACGACCCGAATTTGAATCAACAACTATCGAAGCGTTGAGAAAACTGTGGTCCATCGAAAAAGGGCCACAATTTTTCTTCAGCAAAACCATTATTTTTGCCCTTGCGGCAATAAAAATTTCCTCCAAATCACTTCTGGCATTGTCTGTGGGGCAAATTTTTTCAACTTGTCCTTGGATGTGAGGCAATTCCTCGAAATATGCCTGATTTGGAAACGGCATTCCAAAATAATAGGATCGAAATTTTTGCCATCTTTTTCCACTTTTTTTTTTTTTTGAAAATTAGAGATGTTTCTCTTTATGGAAGTACGCTGTTGCTTGTGCGAAAACAATTCTGAGCATCTTGCGTTTACTTCCCCTTTGACTTCATCAGTACCGTCTTTGCTCATATTGACAACAATATAAGAGAGACACTTCCACAAACCCACAGAGTGCAAGTAGCGTATCTTGTTATGTTAAGCGCCAAAATACTGTGTTATGTACACTTTCCAATATCTATGGGCGACAAAATTTTGCTTCCCGTAGCGGTACTTTACAAAAATATATCCATTTATGTTTGTGTGACACAAATCCAGGCTATCAATTAACGGCTTCAAATCGACAACAAATAAATCACGAACAGCCACTAAACTACGAAATTCGATATGTTTTTCTGACAAAGAAATCATATAAAAAAATGATTCCTTTCAAAAATAATCTTTTCATGGAGGCACATCAATTTAAGTTGATGCACGAAGGTCAAAATATATTGTCCCAGTAGCAAATTGATGGGTGCATCTAAGAGTAACTCCAACGACGAAAACAAATCATCGTACAATTTGCATCTTCAAAATCGATCTATTCTTCGCAGAATGGTTTTATTTTTTTATTTTATAAAACGCAACTAAATTTACTGGCCGTCCTGTCACGGTCGCCAAAATGTTCTCGCAGAAACAATTTATTTTAAATGAAACACAATTTTATTTTAATATATAGGTTCGAATTTTAATGTTTCATTTAAATTGCATATGTGTATTGTTTTAAGTGTTTTCGACAACTAACTTTACAATAGCGGCATTCATGCAAACGTGAAAGCCGAGAACTTTTGCTCAGCGCAAGTTTCCCTCGCACCGTTGCATGAGGCACCAGGTAAAGTTGCTCAGCGTAGTTGTGCTCAAAACCATATCAGCTGACCAAGATGGGTACATAAGGTGGTAGCAGTAGCAATTGCTTGTATTCTGTATGTGTACTTTTTCTACTATTCTAGTGCTATCACCTTATTTATCCATCATAGTCAGATGACAACGAAATGTCAAAAGTTTACAAGTTTCTCCATCCCACGTTTGCGCAGCAAATTTGCCTCGAAAACTTTCCACTTTTGAGCAAGTCGCTTTGTATGGGAAATTTGTTTGTTTTGACGTTTGCTGTGCAAGTTTACGATGTTTTCGAGTTTACGAGGTTCTTTCGAGCTTTCATGAAGACCACTAATATTTCTCATTGTCGCGGGCCACCAAATCCATATAAATAGAGAATGTAAAAGAAATAGCAACAACAATACAACGGCTGAGTGACCAACTCATAGTGTAATAATATAAGTGGAAGCATAAGCCCAGCTGATCAGGCATTTTGTTATCGGGTTGTTTCTTTTTATCATTCTTTGTTTACGTAATACACTCGAAGTGTCAAACTTGTCGCATCATTTGTTTTGAATCTTCCTTGCCCTCTTTGCTTACGCTGGTCGTTTCACCGCCTGTAGTTTTTTTGATGGCTAAAAATATATAGAAGAAGTAACTAAAATTACCTACATACATATGTATGGACTTACTGATGGATACTTACCAATTTGGATCTTAAATGCGTTCCAACTTTCTGCCTATTACTTTTTTTTAATACATGTAATTCTATGCATGTAATTATTTACTTTGGCGTTTTTCCTTTGCCTCTCTTCGTATATAAAATGATTTTGACATATCGAGTGTATTGTCGTAACAATAGTACAACAAAATTCTGTCAAAATCGTTTATTATTACAACAACACGCCACGCGTCGACTTATATTATTAGACTATGGACCAACTGAAGCACACGACTTCGCCAGAGCTGTTGTTGTTGTTGCTATATTCTTTTGCATCGATAATGTAAACAACAAGCAACAACATATGTACATACATATGGTACAAAACATAATGACCAAAACCAGTATGTAGCTATGTTGTTGTTGCGACAAAATTATTAGAGAAGAACATTAGGGTGGCCCGCAATTTCAATATTTAACAAATTTAACAACAATCAAAAATACAAATATAATTTGATGATCGATGTAGGGCGATCTCACCCAACAGCCCCTATTACCGTTCACCACTCTACTTAGTTTGGTCGACTTAGAGACGACCCAATTTCAACACGACCAAACTTATCTTTTGTATTGTGGTTCACAACGGTTTTTGGTTGCAATTGTTATGGTGTGGCCAGATCGAAATATCAATTTTGACAAGTAAAAGCAGCTGATTTGTGTGAAAATAAAAGAAGTTAACAATTGTGTTGTGCTTGCAAAATCGAAATGGATATAAGTGGCGTAAATTTCTTTTATAAAGACGGAGTCGAAAACGCGAATATAGATGCGTTGCATTTAAGAAGAAATATTCGTGAGGATCCCACTCATTCACTCATGTTCTGGACGGTGGTCCTAAACTATTTAACTCCAGAGCAAATCGTACCCATAGTTCTCGCACTTGGTTCTGCGTGGTGCTAAATTGTGGTTTTCCAAGGGCAACGGCTGGATTACTTTCCATTAGCTGGACAAGTTTATCAAACTGAGCATTCTTTGTGATTTTGATACTTTAAGTATATATAATATTATTATTAAATTAAAATGTTCAAATGTTAAATAACAATTATAATTTGAAGCCAAAATAATATCTTCTTACGATCTCTCCATTCTTATCAACTTAAAACCACGCACAACTATAAACTCAACTGCTCTCAAGCAGTGGTGTAAATTTAACGCATTTGTCGATCAAACTCGCATAGAGTTGTCAAAGGCAATACGACAAAAGTAAGTGAACCCAACCAAAAAATCAGCTGTTGTTCAGTTGAGTTGAGTCGCCGTTGAGTTGAGAACGGCAATGCCAATTCATCGATTACTCTCACAAAAGTTGAAAACCGTAATAGGGGCATAATATTTACATCACACGGAAATGCAGACTGTATTGTAAATATTTCACACCATCAGATTTTTCTAAATTGTTACTTTTATATCCCAAATTCGGAATGCCATAAAGCCCAAAGGCTTTGTCATAAAGTCAAAATATGGTTTAGGCTTTGCGACATTCCTGTAGGGCTGTATGACAGTTTTTGTCTTAAATTTTGGACTGTATTCAGGCTTTTGGGTATTATGAAGGCATTGTGACCTAACTATTTTCTCAGTGTCCAGTTAACGTGTCTGCTTACTAATCGGTACTTTAATTTATCGGACCAATATACTGTCTGTTGATATTTTTCATTCTCATACGCCGTTAATTTAATAGGATGTTAGATGTTTTACGCTGACAACTCTGATAAAATGCATGACTTTAGTTGTCAGCACTATAAGTTAAAAGCTGTTTACTGAATTATTGTTTTTGTGCAAATTGTAATGCATTCAAATTATGGCGGAAAACAATCAAAAATACACCGTAGGCAGAACTTATCAGTTGCCGAGGAACATTTACTTGTTGACCGGGTGGAAGATCGAAAGTCAATTTTAGAAAACCAACTACTTAAATCACAACAACATGAAAACAAAACAGTTGTTTACAAGAGTTGTCAGCTGTTTGCATTTGTCATTCCGATAAAAATAAAAAGATAACCGGACATTGAGAAAGTGGTTCTAACAGTTGTATTTTGATTGCCACTTCGCAAGTAAATGTTTTTGCATTTTTCTTATTTTGCATTTTTCTTATTCTTATGTATTTCATATAAAGTACCGTACACATTTCGCATTCATGTACTTATAAGCGGAAAAATTTAACTTAAACAGTACATACTACTGACATTGAAATATATACTTCGGAATTTTTCCGCACAGGAGATAATGTGCATTTTGGTTCAGCCTTAACTTTCAAAGAAAAATTTTACTAACTATAACAATACAACCAATTTCACTGTAAACTGTTAGTAAAATAAAAGAACATGTCAAATTGTATAATGAAAAAATTGTGCAGTTTCTAAACCATTATGCTACAAACTTGACGAAAAATTACAAATTTTGCGGAATTTTCGCGAAAATAATGCTAAAAAGCATTAGCATAATGGACCAAAAAAATTATGCTCAAGGTTGGCAACAGTGTTGACAATAAGCAGAGCAAAAATTAGGCAATTACATATTTCCGTCTTCATCTTTTATTCTTATTCTTTTCTAAACAACATGTAGTGTTCCTTTTCCATTTGTCTTTACACGACTCTCAACTGAGCGATCAAGTTGAGCTTTTACAAAAAACTCTATTTTGACACGTTTATCCTCTCTCTCTATGATTCCAACTTTAGTTGTTTCTTAATCCTCTGGTCGTTCGCAGTCAGCTCCCGTAAATTCGGTTAAAATTTCGGTTCAGTGTTAAAAATTACAAATAAATTTATAAATAATTGTTAAAATTCAATTAATTAAAGTTGATAAATGTTGGTGATAACAAATATTTGTGAAAATCAATCAGAATTCAGTTTTAATTACGAAGAATATAATTTTCCATTTCTAGTTTACGGTGGAGCCGGTAATTCGTGCGTGGGTGTATGTGAGTGCCTGGTTGTGAAAACGGTTAAATGCAAAAAAGTGTAAAGAGAAATGCATTGTTGTTTTGTATTAATCTCAAGAGAAAGTTAAATTGGTTCAAATAAGTGGAAGAGAAATTATTAAAAGAGAGAAATAAGTGCTTGTAAATTGTTGAATAAATCGTTGTGTTTGTTTACATATGGTGAAATATCGTTAAGGCGACATCGTTAATGTGTTCAGATTTATTCATAGATTAATATACTTATTAGCGAGAGAATCGAACTTCTGGAAAATTTAAGTTTTAACGTCAAGAGAAGAATTCTGTCGCTGAGTTGGATAAATTCAGCCGACATTCTTATTGTAAATGCGCAAAATATTGTATGTACATACTATGTACGTAAATAATGAACATCGTGAATGCACAAAATTACAAATGCAGGGTTTTGTTCGATCTTAGAGCAAAACAGCTGATAGACGTTCGATTCCTCTTGAAGGATGCACGCCGTGTAACGTCAAATGAGAGAGTTGGGGCATCGGGTATATGTTAATCTATGGATTTATCTTGTTAACGTGGGAACGATAACCATTCCCTTGGGCAGAATAGTCTGTGGGACTATCGTTAACTCATCAGATCCGAGAAGTCGTAACACGTTTGCTTTTTGCTTAAAATCGCGTCTTGGTCGGTATAATGTTAATAATAAATTAATAAATAATAAACTATTGTATTACAAAAATCAGTAGCAGTTATACCACACAAGCGGTTTTAAATCTACGATTCCAGGTATGTTAAGGTTTTTTTTTGGAAAAATTGCATACATATGTATGTATATTAGGGAGGGACTAAATTAAACAAAATTAGAAAGTGGACTGAAAAAACACGAAAAATCAAAAGCCTGGGCCCACAAGATCCAAAAAACGGGGCCAAATGGAAAGAAACAAGTGTGCGTACTTTTAAACTCAACGGTGTAATTATTTTTTATTATATGACATCTGTAGATCAAGATAAACATATTTAAGTATCCCATCCACCATTCTAAGAAAGGGTCTCTTTCCTCTTATCTGAACCTTGTTCTCTGACCCAGAAAAGAATCATAAATATGAACATGGGAATAATAATTTCCCTACTTTTTAGGATGATAATGATATGATGCCAACATAAATGGGCATGATTTCGAGAGTCATTTATGAGCCTTTTTTAATTTTTTTTAGAATTTTTTATGATTATTTTTTGTTACATTTATGGATAATTTTTGAGTTTCGTGATGATATAATTCTGTACTATTTTGGGAATCATGTTAGATTGTCGTTATTACCAATTTCCATGGCATTTCACAATGCTCTGAAAATTCTCCTGCCCGATTTGTATACTACTAACAAAATGATCAAAATTATTATAAATTTCCGTACAATGACTGACAGGTATTTTTAATCACATATAAATATATATATGTATATATAAAGGAAATTACAGTCTGTTGCTCGATCTCGAAAGAACGCTTTCGTTCGTATTCTAGTCGAAAGTAAATTGATTTGGGTTCCACCATCCTGTCATTTCAAGTCTAATGAAAACGTAACATGTAATAAAACTTTTCAGTACAAATTCGGGTTCCTCTATTTCGAATCTGAAGTCATTTGCAAAAAAAATATTGAGTCAGTTGAACGAAAATGTCGACTTATAGGAACCCAATTTGAGTTCGTTCGCTTATCTTTTCGTTCTAGATCGGGGAATAGGCCATTCGTCTTAACCCTGCTGTTAGATTAGGACCATTTGGTCCAAATTTTTTCTATTTTCCCTTGTAACTTTGGAACGGTGATATATACTGACTAAATTTTTCTGCTAATGGGGTCTTTTAATAAAACAATGTTATGTGCGAAAATTAAATTTTCTAACTTTATTCAGGACTGAGAAAAATACAAAATGACGAATCTTAGGTTAGAGGACCATTTGGTCAATAGTACATTTTTTCATTACCAAGCGAATGTAAATTCATGTCAAATATTTAGAAGATGTTTTTGATATGTCAAATACTTGCTTTAGAAATTATTGAACCAAAATAGTTACAAAGGATAAGATAAAATTATTATTTTGGATGAAAATTCCAGTATGGACCAAATGGTCCCTCAACCTAAGATTCGTAAATTTTTTCATTACCAAGCGAATGTAAATTCATGTCAAATATTTAGAAGATGTTTTTGATATGTTAGCGGATGTTTTTGATATGTCAAATACTTGCTTTAGAAATTTTTGAACCAAAATAGTTACAAAGAATAAGATAAAATTATTATTTTGGATGAAAATTGCAGTATGGACCAAATGGTCCCTCAATCTAAGATTCGTAAGTTTTTTCTAATCTAACAGCAGGGTTAAAAGAAAATGTACTTATGTACATATTTTAAAAGCCATAACCTAAAAATTATAATTTAGTGTAAGTTAGAATATGATATTAATCCTTTATTTCTCCACTGAAAGCTTGGAAACATCTGAGAAAGAGATATATCAGTTGGGCCATGTAAAGTTTTTAATTTTAACCCCCAGTTATTTCGAAGCAAATGACCAATTTTACATTTATGAAGTGACAGATTAGTATCTAAAGGTTATAAATTTATGAAATATA
The DNA here is from genome assembly GCA_963931995.1 of Phaonia tiefii. NCBI lineage: Eukaryota > Metazoa > Arthropoda > Insecta > Diptera > Muscidae > Phaonia > Phaonia tiefii. The sequence continues at coordinate 190,938,639 of OZ008367.1, read as the reverse complement.
TATTATTAAAAATATTCTTCCAGATTTCTGAGTCTTAAACTCAAAGGGGAATAGAGTGTCATCAACGCGGTTTTGTGGATCAATTTGTTAAGCGAGTTCGTCAGTCCAGATCCTTATTGGACAAAAGAAATCTTATACGTACTTGTCCAGTGCGTTTAGTGGAAAATATTGCCGCTGTAGCTGAAAGTGTGTACGAACCGTCAACCTCAACTCGACACCGCTCGCACATTTTTTGCTCAGAATTTTGGATAAAGGCCTCGGTAAAAAAAGCTTATAAAGTCTAATGAAGTATTCCATGAACTGAAACCTCGTGACCATTCGATGCGTTTTCGCTTCGCTGAATGAGCTGAATCTCGTTTAGCTGAAGTTGAAGATGAATCATATTTTACGATGAAGATAATTTTCACATCGGGAGCTACGTTAACAAACAAAATTGTCGGAAAATTGTCGTTTGGAAAATCCACACGTCGCACAGTGTACGATTTTGATATGATGCCAACACTAAAACCTAATTTTTTTTTTGCTCTATTTCGTTTTTTCAAATATGGACTATGGTAGTAGGCTACCTAATCATTATAAAAATAATGATTTCAAAATGAAAAAATTGTGTATGCAGATTATAACAGTACTGTCAATATCAAATATAAATAGTTGAAAACACCTGAGTATGAGTTGGGAAATATTCATTAAAGTTTAAATTCTGATTGTGCAGATATTATACAATATTTCTTGGTGCGGTTTTTTTTATTTAAAAGAAAAACTATTCATAATTACATATTTAAATATAAATCAACGAAAACCCGTATGTTGTTTATATATTTCTCATAAATGTTAATCAGGTTTTAATAATCTAATATGAAAAAATCCATAATACTTTCTAGTCTGTATCTCCTAAACACGGGAGAGTACGGGGGCGAAAGTTTCGTCAAAATAATCTGGAAAGTGTTCACAATAGCTGTAACTAAAAGAATTTTGCAGCCGTTTGCTTCCCCAGAAATTCTTGAAGCTTTTGGAAAATTGCCACTACGATTACTCACCGTCATTTGTTCGATTTGTGGGTTGTAACACCTAATACAGGCCGATGCACTAGGCTTGTTGATGAAGTATCAGACAATCTTTGTAGCGGTTCTAGATGCGCAATAGATTATGACAAATTAAAATTATTTTGCAAGCGTTTGTGAGAACATTTTGCTAGCAGGTGGGCTAAGGCCTATCGAGCAAAGTCAAGATTTTATTCGGACCACAGTGAATGGCTAGCATCGAAAATAAATACATCGTCATTTGCTAATGTTTCAAGCCCAAATGATACTGCTGGGAGACCTGTAAAAAGCTTTACTGATTGGCCAAAACAAAAGAAAGCGATGAAATTATGTGAGAGTGTATGCGAAGATCAGCTGTTTATGGCAGCTGAAACAAAACTTCGTTCAACAGGCAAACGTAACTCAGCAGAATTACTAAAAGAATTATTTAAATCGTCTCCAGAGAGAGGTACATGTGTCAAATGGGATCTAGAATCTCTTCTACTGAAGCGGTCGCAATGATGACACTGGTTTACAGCCAAAAAATTACGCTTAAAATGTTGGTAGTTAAATGAACTATATGGTTAAAAAATAAAACATTCCAGATCTTCACTATAAAGTAGAAGAAAAACGAAATAAAAATGAAAAATTTTGAAAAAAACACCAAATTTTGAACTTTGAGGGGCCACTACTCGGTCATTTCTTATCAGAGAGAAATGTATAGCTTATCGACGGAAAGGGCATTCAATTACCTTTTTAACGATATCCCATATATCTCGATCGGTCTTTTCGGTTGGGCTCCACAAGGGGTTGAGTGGGATGATACACCGAAAAACACAAAAGTACCGTTATCTAAAAATCGGTACTTAGGGGAAACAAATTACAGCGTTTTTCGTGTTCAGGAGGTCCCAATTAACTTATCTAGGCATGTGGCGTTCTTGGTATTTTTCCAAAGTTAAAATTTGTAAAGCAGTGTAATAGACACTGATTTATCTGTGCATCAATATAATTTGCTTTAACTTGCACTAACTATAAAAAAAACCTTTCCCCAACCTTGCTTTATCTTGAATAGTTTTAAAGTTATGGAATTTAGTGTTGCTACCATATTAAAATCGTACACTGTGCGTCGTCGAGAAGATGTTTATACGTCCACATCGAATGACTTTTTGGTGCGGTTTTAGCGCCATTTTTCTTCGAAAATGAGCAAGGAGCTATACTGAGCCATGCTTAGCGATTTTTGTTCCCAAAAAATGAAGCGGATGACATACACGACGTATGGTTTCAACAGGACGGCGCTACGTGCCACACAGTTAACGTTACAATCTGTCTTTTGTCTGTTTGTCAGCCGAAACTCGGAAGTCCGTTGGCCGCCTCTCAGCTGCGATTTGACCCCGTTAGACTATTATCTCTGGGCGCCGTGATAGAGGTGTAATACGCAAACAATCTCGAGTCCATTGAGGCATTAACACACGCTGCCGTTCACGGAACAGAGACACAAACAATCGAAATAATCGAAAATATAATTACTTTTTGGTGGGCTTCGAATTGGTTTTCATAAAGTGGTCCAATTCGTACGGAAGAATATTTTTTCACAAAATCACCGAAATAGGAAAATCACTAAAATAAAGAAATGGCTATAACTCGGAAATGGTGTTCCCAATCGCAGAAACGCTAAAACTAAACTAAAACTAAAACTTTTTCAAATAAAAATTTTGCTAAAATGCTCGTATGGCTACAGGGTGATTCAGGAAGTTCCGGACAAATTTCTCCACCGTATTCCTTGGGTCATTTCATGAAGAAATTTCCACTAAGACCATGTCCAAAAATGCAAGAGTGCGAAATGGCAGCGGGTTCAAAATTTTCGGATTGGCGGTCGGAGGGTAGTAGGTTAAAGTTGCTAACTTCTGAGCCAGTGGTCGGATTTTTTGGGCTTGTTGGAAAGGTCTTTAAGAGGCCGACCACTGGCTCAGAAGTTAGCAACTTTACTCTACTACCCTCCGACCGCCAATTTGAAAATTTTGAACCCGCTGTCATTTCGCACCCTTGCATTTTCGGACATTTCATGAAATGAGCCACGGAATATGCTGGAGAAATTTGTCCGGAACTTCCTGAATCACCCTGTATATCTCGATGTCACCCTGTATATATATATATTGTCTTTTAGCGTTATGTAGAATGGTCACTCTGCTGTCTGTAAGGATGTTTTTGTTAGGTGGCATTTGGGAGTTATTGTTTCATACAGAATTAATTTGCAGTAGACACAATTTTATGGCCGCCCGTGGTGCAATAGTTTAGTGTGCGCGCCCTGATCTGCCCACCTTAAATTTCTTTCGACGTCGGTCACCTCGCATAGAGACGGCTACACTATCGAGAATTTAGCCATGAAAAAGCTTCTCAAAATACCGTTCGGAATCGGTGTGAAACTGTAGGGCCCAACCAGTGAGTATAAAACTAGAAAGCGCTTGTGAGAAGCTCTTCGCAATTCCGTCATGGGATGTAATTTTAATATTGGACACAATATTTCCATTTTTCCATTTTAATATGGGACACAATTTATCACTCATAAATTGTTGTTTTCAAGTAGTAATATTTTTTTTTGGTTCATATACATTTTGGTTCACAAATATGAACATTTTCAGAGTGTGCAATTAAAATTTTTAGCTGTCGATGCAACCAACATAAAACATGATTTGGCTTTTCGTTTTTCGAAAAATTTTAACAGGGTTCACACAGTATGGAAATAATTTTTGTATATTTTAAAATATTTTGATTAAAAACAAAAAAAAAATTAACTAAATCAATTTATTTTTCTCTCATAAATAAAACAAACAACTTTAATTCTACGTTGATATATAAAGGGGTTTCCAATTTGAGTGATATGATTTCTAAGTGACGTTTCGGCCATTTGTAGTATGTCATGATCTGTAATTTTTTATTTTCATTGTATTCAGTAATGTTCACAAGTTCATCATGGAGATATATACGCAAGAACAACGTTTACAAATTATTACTTATTTTTATTAAAATAATCGTTCTCCAATTGCTACTTTTCATGCTCTTTTGCCATTTTATTGCCGTAATAATCATCAACCTGTGCTATTTGTCGAATTGTTGCAAATTACGAGCGTACATTTTCTTTACATATTGTTCAAGAGTCAATAAGACAAAAAACCGATCGAAGTAATGAAAATATTGCTGCCGTTCAGGCAAGTGTTGCTGAAGACCGCAATTTATCGATTCCAAGACGTTGCCAACAATTGGGACTGTCTCAGACCACAACCTGGCTTGCATCCGGATAAAATTGTTATCACTCAAAAACTAAAGTCATTGGACTACCGCAAACGTCATGAAGTCGGTGAGTTTGCTTGGAAGAACTTGATAACGATAACAATTTTTTTAAGAAAATCATCTTCTCTGATGAGGCTCACTTTAGTGGTTTAGTGGTTTCTTAACTAAAGAACTTTTTTTGAGCAATTTATAAAAAAAAGTCCCAAAATGTGTTATTTTTTTGGTTGACTTGAATAACGACACTTTATTATTTTTTTATTATTTTTAAAGTAAGCGATGACTTTTTGTAGGGAGCGTTTGTTTGTTACAATTTATTACATCTTAATCATTTTACGAGTCAAAATGGCAAACCAAAAGTTTTTAAATCTATGGGAAAAACTAAAATCGATGTTTACGTTCTGAAGGATGTTCTAACAGCGCAACAGCTAAAAAAATTGGGCGGAGCCCAACAGTTATCGACAATTACATCAACCCTGAGGGGTGTGGAAAAAATTGTAAAGGAAGGGTTTCATTGTCCTTATCTACGTATCAGAAAAGAAAAATCATCAGAATGGCTTCTAATTCATGTCCGTGAAGATAAATTCCGAATTTAACTAGCAAAGACACAAACCACATTCATTTATAGAACTCTGTTAACAGGTTAACAGACATCTGTTAATGCGGTCAAAAAGATATATATATCAATAGAAGAGATTTTTAAACGATCAGAGCATTATATATACACGAAAATTAAATATTAAACTAATAACATTATATTATTAAAAAAATTTTCGCGCCCAAACAAAAACAGCTTTTTACAAGAGCTATTGTCCTCACATAAAAATGTATGCATTTTGGAAACATTTAGAACGATTATTACAAAACAAGGAATTCTCCCGTACTCTCATATATCTCGTTGGAAAGGTCTTTAAATATACTTTCAGAATCTGTAATCAGAATGTGCAAAAAGTCCTTCGAAGGATCCAGGTATTTCAATTTGGTTTCAGACACCCAACAAATATATTCGCCCATTGTACGAAAACAAGGAATTCTCCCGTATTCTCACATATCTCGTTGGAAAGGTCTTTAAAAACACTTTCAGAATCTGTAATCAGAAAGTGCAAAAAGTCCTTCGAAGGATCCAAGTATTTCAATTTGGTTTCAGACACCCAACAAATATATTCGCCCATTGTACGAAAACAAGGAATTCACCCGTATTCTCACATATCTCGTTGGAACGGTCTTTAAAAACACTTTCAGAATCTGTAATCAGAAAGTGCAAAAAGTCCTTCGAAGGATCCAAGTATTTCAAATTCGCTTCAGGCACCCACATTTTTTTTCGCTAATTGTGCGAAAACAAGGAATTCTCCCGTGTTCTCACATACCTTGTTGGAAAGGTCTTTAAAAATACTTTCAGAATCTGTAATCAGAAAGTGCAAAAGGTCCTTCGAAGGATCCAAGTATTTCAATTTGGTTTCAGACACCCAACAAATATATTCGCCCATTGTGCGAAAACAAGGAATTCTCCCGTGTTCTCACATACCTTGTTGGAAAGGTCTTTAAAAATACTTTCAGAATCTGTAATCAGAAAGTGCAAAAAGTCCTTCGAAGGATTCAAGTATTTCAATTTGGTTTCAGACACCCAACAAATATATTCGCCCATTGTGCGAAAACAAGGAACTCTCCCGTGTTGTCACAAGTCTCGTTGGAAAGGTCCTTAAAAACACTTTCAGAATCTGTAATCAGAAAGTGCAAAAAGTCCTTCGAAGGATCCAAGTATTTCAAATCCGCTTCAGACACCCAACAAATATATTCGCCCATTGTACGAAAACAAGGAATTCTCCCGTATTCTCACATATCTCGTTGGAAAGGTCTTTAAAAACACTTTCAGAATCTGTAATTAGCGAAAAAAAATTTGGGTGTCTGAAGCGAATTTGAAATACTTGGATCTTTCGAAGGACTTTTTGCACTTTCTGATTACAGATTCTGAAAGTGTTTTTAAAGACCTTTCCAACGAGATATGTGAGAATACGGGAGAATTCCTTGTTTTCGTACAATGGGCGAATATATTTGTTGGGTGTCTGAAGCGGATTTGAAATACTTGGATCCTTCGAAGGACTTTTTGCACTTTCTGATTACAGATTCTGAAAGTGTTTTTAAGGACCTTTCCAACGAGACATGTGACAACACGGGAGAATTCCTTGTTTTCGCACAATGGGCGAATATATTTGTTGGGTGTCTGAAACCAAATTGAAATACTTGAATCCTTCGAAGGACTTTTTGCACTTTCTGATTACAGATTCTGAAAGTATTTTTAAAGACCTTTCCAACAAGGTATGTGAGAACACGGGAGAATTCCTTGTTTTCGCACAATGGGCGAATATATTTGTTGGGTGTCTGAAACCAAATTGAAATACTTGAATCCTTCGAAGGACTTTTTGCACTTTCTGATTACATATTCTGAAAGTGTTTTTAAATACCTTTCCAACGAGATATGTGAGAATATGGGAGAATTC
>OZ008367.1:189477018-189499518 GCA_963931995.1 Phaonia tiefii | reverse complement strand
CAATAACATTTCTGTGTTTTTCCTTCAGTGCCGAAAATTCAAACAGGATTTTGAATAAATTAAACAATACAATTTCTCCGGTTCCATAAACCAAAGTTATTAGGAAAGAGTCACACTTGTAATTATAATACATTTCGTCCACTGTGCATTGCCAGTGGTTCGTTCTCATGTTGTTTCAAATCATATGCAGGGTATACACTTACATACATATGTATATACTACAAATACTTATACAAAAATGCATACATTTGTTTCATATTAAAGACTTTTGCTATATTTTTGCTTAAAAATACAATTTTCATTTGTATTCAAGGGACGTTCTCTTGAACATTCTTAATTAGGTTAAATCTACTCGAGCCATTAAATCCAATGTAGTCGACACATAAGATCCAAATGTTGTTGTATGGATGAGTGTGCCTGTGTATGTTTGTGTATGCATGTGTTTAGTAAAATAGAAAAGTAGGCGTTTGGCAGGGATGTCGGCGGCAGCATTATAGCCATTGGCATTAGCAGGATCTAAAGTATAACCGTTAGGATGCTGAAACGTTTACATTAGAGGTGCAGAGGCGTTTCGCAAATTTCTAAAACAATTCACGAGTCAAGGTCTGTTGAATCACTTGACGAAACAGCCGAAACGAGACACATTTTAAAACTCAATAGAAAGTAATGTCTTCACTTAGCCCAATTTGTAAGTGATAAAGTCATTTCACAATCTTTAAAGCTTTAGATTACAATGAGTATTAGAGAAAAGCGGCAGATATTGTAACACATCTCATGTCTAAATATAAAGTGAAAAAGCGCGAACTGCAACAAAGCACGACAAGATATTTGTACAATATAACAACGAGCCATTTTCAATAGTATAATATGTATTTGGCTTCCAAGAACTTAAGCTAAAAACTCTCTCTGGCGTCAACAACAGCATTTTTATTTTATTATTCACCTCTTTCGTATTCAGGAAAGTAATTCTACTTCACGTTAATCTGCTTCCTTGAAAATTTATATTTCAAAAACGGTTTGATTGTTCTTTTATTACAATATTTGGAAACGGCTTTAACAATCGCGGGATCACACAAAAAATATAAATTATTTGGTCAAAGCAGCTTAAAACCACGGGCTTAAGTTGTAGAAATCTGTTCCAAAAACCATATTTCAAAACCGATTTGTATTGTATAAACAGGTATGAGGACCATTAATTATTATTGTTCTTTTGCATTCGGAAAATATGTTTGAAATTTTCGAACATGATTTCCGACAACACAGATTTGCAGAACAGCAAATGAAAACTTGAGTGATTTTAAAGAGTCATGTGAAATAAAAATAATTGAAATAAAGAGAATGGGCGTTAAACTGGGGTTTACTGAACCAAACGGTTCGAAAGCTCGTGTTTAAATGGTAACGGGTTTTTCAATAAGAGCGCTACAAAAGTTTTATTTTAAATAAAACATAACCGGTTTTAGATACCAATGAAATTCTTTATTCATGTGAAAGTACGTTCGGCGCCATTCTGTATGGAAGTCGATTTCTTTTGCATGGCCACCACGGGCACGCTTGCAGAAGTCCAGACGCTGAACCCCAATTTTCGACGGATTTCAAGCATAAATCGGCCGATACTGCTGCAATTTCACGTTCGATATTCGTACGAAGTTCATCAATCGACGCTGGGTTGTTGGCATAGGCCATAGACTTGACGTAGCTCCACAGGAAATAATCTAACGGCGTCAAATCGCACGACCGAGGCGGCCAATCGACTGGGCCATTTCGTGAGATAACACGTTCACCAAACTTGGTTTCCAATAAATTGATTGTGGCATTCGCTGTGTGGCTTGTGGCGCCGTCCTTGTGGAACCACATGACCTCCAAGTCCATATCATCCAATTGGGGCCAAAAATATTCGATTATCATTGAACGGTAGCGATTCGCATTCACAGTAATGTGCCGGTCTTGATCATCGCGGAAGAAGTACAGCCCAATGACGCCGCCGGCCCATAAACCGCACCAAACCGTAATTTTTTCGGGATGCAATGATGACTCATGGATTACGTGTGGATTGCTGTCTGACCAATAGCGCATATTTTGCTTATTGACGAAGCCATTCAGCCAGAAATGAGCCTCATCGCTGATTGTTAAGGCCTCTTAAAGTTGGCCTCTTAAAGTTGAGGCCACTGACTCCAAATTTCGGTAGTAAATTTTAATAATTTCGAGTCGTTGTTGGCTCGTATATCTTTCCATGATGAAATGGCAAACCTTACTGAAGAGAAATGTCAAAAGAGCGGGAAAAAATATGGCGTCGTTTGCTGTCCCTATCGATTTACTTTTGTAGCGTCTCTGTTGAAAAACCCTTTATTTGCCTCCTTAGCATTTTATCCAGGGGCCACCACGTGGAGGTGAGGCAAATTTTTAATTTGGTTTTTATAATTTTTTTGGATTTTTTTTTAATTTATTTTTTTTTAATTTATTTTTTTTTAATTTTTTAATATGTTTTTGTATTACTTATTAACTTATGTTTTACATGAATTAAGAAAAGTGTGCTGCAATCGTGCAGTCTTACAAATGCTCGTTTGTGAGGAAACTGCGATATTTATTCTTGATAAAATTCATTTTTGAGAAAGCAGCTTCACACACATAAGTAGATCCAAACATTGGTAAACACATATTGGCAATTTTCCTTAAATTGTGAAACGTTTCCGCTGTAACCGTGTTTACCCACAAATTGACAAGGCAAAAATTCTGTGAAATCACTAATCTGAACAAAATCTTCAAAGAGAACAGAAAACTCCCATCTCACATTTTTCCACAATTGAACATATTGCCCAAGATCATTAGAGGCTTTCAGAGATGGAAAATACAAAAATTCTTGACCTGCTAAATCCCTTTCGAACAAATACAGCACAATAATTTATCTTTTAGTTGCAAGCTAATAGCGTAGACAGACTACAGCGTTAATTTGCATTAGCAGTCTTAATTCAAATTAACTTGTGAATTATCCCCGTCCCAATGTGTATTAGCTTTGGCGTAAATGCATGAAATCAGAGTGCATTTATACTGCATTTAGGTATTTCAATATGGCAACACCGTCGACAATCAATCAGCTCAAGATGTATCTATACGTTTTTTGTTTGCTTTGTTGATTTTATGTACTGATGCTTGACACCGCTGAAGTGGATGTTATTGCAACAACACCACCTGCTATCACCATGTATTTGATACATCTTGAATCAGCTGTTGTCAAATTGTTTGCTATCGTCAATTGAAAATGGATTCAAAGTCAGCAAAGGTGAGTTATTTTTATTGTTTTTTGCTAAAAAAAAGGGAAATATTTAAAATCGAAACGCATTTTTTCCATTTTAAGATTTCCAAGGGAAAGAAGAATAGCACCAACAGAATAGTTGCTAATCGTATTTTCCGCCTTCTATCCATTTGATTTCGATGTAGAAGTCCAAAAAATTACTTGACATACAAACAGTTGTTTACAAAGAAACAGCTGTTTACTAAATGCACAAACTGTCGTCTGTCAGGGCAAAATGTTAATTCACATTAGTGAGCTTTTAATGCAAATTAACGCTGTCGTCTGTCTACGCTATAAGATTGAGTTCACTAAAGTGTGAAAACAGATCTGCCATAAAAGCAATCATAGAAGAGTTTTCCTCGCCAGACAGAAACTATTTCAGGCAGCAAGGGAAACATACGTTTCAAAATGTTTCCTTTACTCATCCAGCGAAGATTGTTGTAAGCTACCAATTCTGGGGACTCTACATTACACTCTTGAAGAAACGAGCGAAGTACGCGACGTTGCAACGACGAATGAGGCCGCAAATCTTTCACAATTTTCATAACTATGTCCATAGTCTTTTTGAATTCACCTGAAAGCTGTGCGTAGAGAATTGACTGATGAATGACGGAATGAAAAAATTAATTACATTCATAAAATCCTGGAAACTGTTGAAAAGCATCTTTAAGAGGTAACATGGCAAGAAGCTCATCAGTAAACTTGTTGTCAGATAAAAATCGAACAAATACAGCCATTTGGGCAATACCTGTCGATTCATCAACCACTAATGAATGCCGTGCGATGTTAATATAGCAACACATCGCTGGTGAAATTTAGAGCACTACTTTCAGCAGTGAGTGTTGTGCGTGTTTTTATATTTGACAGAATTGTAATGGAATGTAAATACTCCGGAAATTGTGATTATTATTTCTTACAAAGGCCGCACAAAATGAGCTCGTGGACCGCCATTTGGGAAGCGCAGCCCCACTGCACGCGGGACACCATACCTCCGATAACATTCCCCGCAATAAAATTTAAATAACATTAATATACATACAGGCTGAAAAATAACGGCCTCTCTAAGATATTCTCGCAAACATATTCTGCAGGAACCATGTATATATTTGTAACACACCTCAAACATTAATATGTTTGCAAGTCCCAAACTCACTTGTATTTAAATTTGAACAGTATCATGTCTACTGGCGAACATCCCAACATCCATATACTTACGTAGAAGCATTCTTCTGCTTGCCCAAACCTACATATACTTCCATGGAAACATATGCGTATTTCCTCCCAAACATAATAATATTTATATGTATTAATTATTATAATTAATTTTGTCAGTATGAATCCACATTTATAAATAATTAATACAAACAATTAAAAGATTTAAAAGGCCCCATTTTACGTTTACTTGTATTGAATGCATTCTTTGTTTTTTTTTTTGAAATGGGAATCAGCTGCTCTTTTGCTTCTCCTTTCTTTGCTGTCTCTCGTTTTTATTTTTAGAAGATTTCAGTTATAGGTTGGTAACACAAACAATATACAAATCTAGGTCATGCAAGCCAGGCGTGGATTAATTGCTTGTGTGTTTTATTGTACTTATTTCACAAATGGTCCGGAGTTCCAATTTTCTCAGTAAAGGCTCGGGCAGACAAAGAGCTTCACGTTGTTGCCCTTTCCAGTTTGTTTCTCACTTTGGTAGCACACATACATATATACGAAATACATACACAAAACCAACGCAACATCACAAGCCATTTAATCGTCCAAGCCTTCGTTTATTCGTTTTTCACTGATCAAGCGCTTTTGATATCCTCTGTCTGATGAACCATTGATGACTGAATACATGAAACTAAAACGCACACTGACTTAATCTGCAATTTTCACGCTCATTCACAAATATTTACGAATCACTGACTGAGAGAATAATGCAAAAATACAGATACACTCTTACAAGATGGACTCTCTCGTTGTTCCTCATTTATTCTCTTGCTCTCGAGAGAACATAAACAGTGCAACAAACATAGCTGTCTTTGCATCCCAAACACAGACATATTTGAGTCGCAAACACATATATTATAACATATTAATCATTGTGTCTGAAATATGTAATATTGAATAGCAAACACAATGTGTTTGGACACAAATATATTATATTTGCGACAAGCTCCAAAAACACTTTATATTTGCATGCAAACAACAACAAAATAGAGATTTTTCAGCGTTTATATATGAATTTTATTTATTTATTGTTCACGCACTTTCACGTGAGCAAATTTCTGATCTGACTCACCTCCACGCGTAATACAGGACAATCACATAAAAGTTACCCACAAAAACAAAATCGCAACGAGTATTTGTGTTATATGAAGCATTTTCTATACTTTGAAGCCAATATATAAAAATAAATCCAAAACAATGTTCGTACATGTTAAAATAATATATTAAATGAAGTTTCGGTTTAAACTGAAACATGGGTACATGAGTATTGCATCGTTGTTATTGCGAACCCGTTGCTACTCGTGGGAAATGAATCTTTGTTATTACAAAGGCTTTACTCTTCATGAGTACTGCCTCCTTGTAATTACCACGGCTCGCTACTGCACCTTGGTTATTACGAAGGATTTACCCTCGTGGATACTGCAACTTTTGTAATGTTTTGGTGACAATCAAGCGATGATCTCGTATTAATTTGCAAAGAAAACGGCTATTTAGTCATATTATTGAAAATTATTTAAAATGGGTTGAATATACTAAAAGATGTCTAAAAAAATATAAACTTAGCGAAAATGATTCGTGTCGCTAAGTCTTCGCTAAGTGCTTCATGCAAAACAAGCGATTATATAAGCCAGCGTAACGTGTTGTCAATTTACCGCGTTTCGCGATAGATTTAGTGCTTTTCATCAACTCAGAAATCGAATTTTTGCACATTTTACGATTTTTGAATAAAGCGCTACATTAGAGCGTTTTACTTTAGGAGATTTTTAAAATTACAGAATGCCCACAATCTGACGGCCAATATTTATATCTATTAAAATTAACGTTTATTATTAAGCAGTGGTAATCGTGTTATGTATTAATTTTGGTCAAGAGCCGCTCATTTTAACAATCACTGTGAAAGTTTTAACGATTTTTTTAATACAGGGTGACGCGCGAATCGTGCTTCAAAAACAAAACGTAATAACTTTCGTTTGTCTTATTGTTTTAAATTTGCAGATTAATATTTAGATTTAGATTTGGGATACCGAAAAGAGTACTTGGAGAGCGAAGCGGTACCATGCTTTGCAGTTCTTCAATTCCGTCCAACGGGAATTTAGGTGAGAGTTTGGCGGCACACCCCCGAGTTGATGGATCATTATGAGGTGGCTAAACATGTTTACCGAATCTGGAAGCATCGTACGAATACTATACCATCGAGATCCCTATGTTCGATTTCAAGACACAATCGCGGCTGTAGCATCGACAATTGAGGCAAATCCAAACATTTCGACTCGAAAGTTATCGGCGTTTCTTCGAAAGTTTCTTCATCTTTTAACAAAGCGGTGTAACAGTAACTGTAAATATGGACCGTTATTTAAAACTGTTGAAGGAGTTTGTTTTACCAGAACTACGCCGAAGACGTATCCATTTTAACAACATTTGGTTCCAGCAAGATGAAGCAACTGCATATATAGCCCGACCGGTTATTGCCGACCTCCAATGAAAATTCCCTAACAAATTAATGTCCAGAACTGCAATATCCGCTGGCCCCCGAGCTCCCCTCACCAGAATGCACCAGATTTTTTATGGGACCATGTCAAGCAATAGATGTACAGAACGAATTTGACTGTATTGAAGTGTTGCATAGTCGTGGATGCGCATGAAGAGAATTTTCGGTATATCGTACATCTTCCAAGCCAATTAGTTATATAAAATAAAATACAATTTACTATACATTAAAAAAAATTAATGAAACTAACTCAATAAACCCGATTACGAAAAAGTTATTTGAATTTCCTATTGTAGAACAATTGGTGCGCCACCCTGTATATTTTGAACATATTTTGTCTGTATAAGTATCGGGTGATTCATCGTGAGGTTTGATTTTCACTAGGCTGTTTTTGACAGATCACGGGTGACTCATATCAAACTGCTTTGTCATTTTTGTTAAGTATCGTTTGGCAAGTCATCATGGAGAGACTCACACCACAACAGCGTCTAAAAATTGTTCAGCTGTATTAAGAAAATCAATGTTTTTCGTGCGATTCGAGGAACTTGCGGTGCGCATAATCGACCTGCTGAAACCAGGTTACATTAATGGATGGTACTCGACCGGTTAGACCAATAGCAACGGTATGGTGTGGTATATGGGCTGGTTGGAATCATTGGTCCACCTTAATTATAAGAAAACGGATTGAGAAAAATTTAAAAGTGCTATTAACAATGCCCTGAATAATGATTCTCTTATTCCCAATGATAGAAATTTGACCAATCTTGAAATAGATGTGTACTTAAGAAAACTTAATGACATATTAACAAATGCTATTGCTAAAACTGTACCCAAACACAAAACTGAGGATCAAGTAAAAAAGTTTGTCAGGCCTATCATTAGAAAATTGGATAGGGAAAAGAGCAAAATTCTTACATCCATTAAGAAACATAACAGACTAGAGATCATTATCCCGCCAGGAGACCTGATGTTTTTAAAAAATAAATTAAAATTAGTTAGAAAACTCATACAAGATAACTTTATTGAATCTGCGAGCAATTATTATGAGAAAAAACTTCGGCTTGTTAACCCCAAGGACCCAGCTCAAATGTCAACAGTAATAAAAAAACATTTCAGAAAGCAACACACAACCAAATTAAACACAATAAAAACCGGACAGAATGACATAAATCTTCTAGCCAGAGTTGGAATTGATCCAAGTACATTAGAGATAGAACCCAATTTGAACAAGTATGTTATAAACGATGAAGAACAAATATTGAATGTTCTTGGCGCTTAATTGCAAACCGTACACTCACCTAAGAATGTGGACATTGATAATCACATACATAACGAGGTCAACGACTGCTTCACCTGGTTTTTGCAAGCTAAAACTGTGCATGAAAACAGTCAAACGATTATTACCAAATTCAGCGAAAATATACAGGCCAATGAACTGGACATATCTATGACAGAGGAATATTTCATAACTCAAGATGATATATTATATATATTCTCTAAACTGAAGGGAAAATTGTCCTCAGGAATAGATAATGTACTCAACATTATTCTAAGGAATATTCCTACATTATTAATATTTGAGTATTGTACATTGTTTAACAATATGATCAACAATTCATATTTCCCCAAAGACTGGAAAATGGCAAAAGTTGTTGCATTACCGAAAAAGGACAGGGATAATAGCAGTCCTAAGAACTACCGTCCCATTAGTTTGCTTCCGAATATTAGCAAAATTTTCGAAATGTGCGTTAACAACAGCTTAATTAAGTTTTGTGACAAATTTAATCTTAAAACTGATAACCAGTTTGGGTTTAAATATAAACATTCCACAACTGATGCCATAAATTCATTGGTTTCTAATATAAATTGGAATCTGAATAGGAATTTTTATACTGGAGCTTGCCTCATTGACTTTGAGAAGGCTTTCGATACCATCTGGATCTCAGGTCTAATCTTCAAGCTAATACAATATCGTTTCCCGGTTCAATTTGTTATATTACTTTATAACATGATAAATGAAAAGCAATTCGTGGTATGCCACCAAGAAAAAATCAGCTCTAATAAATTTAAAATTGTTAATGGCCTACAACTGGGTACTGTGAATGCTCCAATTCTTTTTAATATATATATTAATGACTTATTGAAACAACTGGAAAATATAATAGGCTTTGCTGACGACATCGTAATTTATCATGCCGATGACAAGATGGAAAAAATTAATGCAAATCTGCAAGACAAATTCAATATTGTCAAAAGATATGCCACCGACTGGAATATGAAAAGTAGTACTGATAAATGCGAGTCAATACTTTTTCGGCCTCCAGTGGACAAGTGTAATTATAACATTAGAAAAAAATGGAAACAATTTGGAATAAAATCTTTGATGAATAACAAGACTATTCCTAACAAAGAAGTTGTTAAATATTTAGGCATCTACCTCGATAAATTTCTGTACTTTAATACACATGTGAACATAAAATTAACAAAGGCAAGAAATGCTTTTTTTTTAATTACAAATCACTTTTCTATTCGAAATTCATCAATCCAAAGGTAAAAGTCCTTATGTATCAATCGTTAGTACGGCCTATAGTAACATACGGATGCCCAATATCGTTCAACATTTCTCCGTCATATCTATATGGAAAAATTGAGAAAATTCGAAAGAAAATGTTTAAGAGCTTGTACTTTACTATACAGATCTCCATCCAGTAACTTCCCTAAATACGTATCTAATAAAGCCTTATATGACTCAGCTCAAATTATTAGAATTGACAATTTTATTATTAAAACAATACGAAACCATATTATAAAATGTACCGAATGCAATGTGAATAATTTAATTATGGCACCTTACTACATAAACGATGATTATATACGTAAATCCTTATCCACATGTTATGTACCCCCAGAGGCCTTTATATACCTTGATAGCAAAGGCCTTATACAAAATCGTAATGGCATCTATATAGAAATGTACCAACAAAACTATTGACAGTAATATGATACTTTATAATGATATTAGATTTGATACTAGCATATCTAAGAGAGATGAATACTCAACAAGATTAATCAATACCAAAAATTGTTGGTGGATACAAAGTTAATATTCTTTCTTTCTTATGTTATTTTACTATTTGATATACTTCTTTATTATAGAAACACATACAGTAATGTTTCTTTAAGCTTTTCATTATAAATTAAAATGTATATAAAGTAAATTGTACCTTGAATTGTTATCTAGCTTGTAAAAGAAAATCACTTACTTATGTTTATATAATAAATATGCTAGAGTGCTCGATTTGGTGACAGTGTGTATGTTAAATAGACCATATCTTTAATACTATTTGTTTATTTTTAATAAAAATTAAAAAAAAATCAAACATTTGAATTAAATAAACGACTACCAAAAAAAAATAAATAAAAATGAGGCAAATCAGGATTTTACCACGGTATTTAGTGCAAGTGTCTAATAACATCTAAAGCATCAGAAGGGTAAAAGTTAACTAAATAGAACGAAATCAACCATAATTGCATCTAAAATAAATGCGTGCCTGCCTTTTATATACGTGAGTGTACACAGACCATTTTAAACTGTGGATAATTTGGGTGCACTACATTGTACTGCCTGCCACGACGAAAAATTTATTTCTTGATACTTATAATTTACTTAAATATTAAAATGATCATACAAATTTTATTTTAAAATAAGTTTTATACAAGAATTTGGATTTCTTTTGTAAAAGCTATTGTCTATACTTGAATTTAAAGAATCTCAAACAATTATGTAGTAGTTTTGGTTTTTAATTACCAGAAATTTTTAACGCAAATTACAACACTGTATTTACTTTTAATTTAGCGCTTTTCAGCGCGATTTCAGCGCGAATGCCGATAACGAAGCGGGACCATACTATCCTGTGCAGTTAACTCGAACCGAACCGGAAACCCCAACCCACTGGTCGTTCATCTTCACGATTAACCGAATGGCGAGTTCTCATTCATCGGGCCCAAACCGGTAACGAGAATACCACTAATCACTAACTCAATAAACCCGAACGCTGTGCCCGTACCAGAACCCGATCAGCGACGAAGCTCAACGAATATCCGACTAGCGAGTTCTCAGTCATCGGCCCCGAATCAGTAACCTGAATCCGTTCACCACTGATTAAGTTCATCATCTACCCTCCTCGCACTTGTAAACCGAATCTATCCATCAAAAGGATCTTGAATCGTTTTCTTTAAAATTTAATATGTGAACTTTGTGAATGAAACTAAATAAAACGACGAAATTATTATTGCGCTAGTAGGGGAGAAATTTACTGTTATATTTCGTAAGGTTTTGTGGGTCATTACGTCGACCCTGGAGATGACTGCGACTACCTCAGTCGATGATGAAACCGCTTTACATGGCGTTTCTCAAAATATAGTTTAATTTGATTAAGATCGGGTCTTTTGTGAAAATAAGTACGTCCGAGGACCTCCCATCCAGCCCACATACCTAGATCCCAACCAGCACTCGTGATGTGGAGGGAATTGAGTACGTTCTCTAGGTTAGTAATCCCGAACTTCCATCACACAAGTGGGAAATCGGACGAATGGAAGAGGCTGATGATCATTTTGAACAACAACAAAATGCGTGATCTTGTTTATTTTTAACATACATGGGTTATTTTAATTTGCACTGAATTTTAATTTGCATTACTTTATCTAATGCAAATGCTAAAGAATTAATAATTGTTCGCAATGGAAATTATAAATTTTGAATTTGTATTTGCCCAGGCAATGCAAATGCAGGTTGTGGAATCGGATTCCAATTGTAATAAAGTATGGGAATGCTTTTAATTGTTTTAAATGCTGGCAATTCTGTTTTTAAAGTATTTTAATTGTAGAGGTATGTAACGGGTTTTTCAACAGAGACGCTACAAAAGTAAATCGAGAGGGGCAGGAAACGACGCCATATTTTTCCCCGCTCTTTGACATTTCTCTTCAGTAAGGTTTGCCATTTCATCATGGAAAGATATTCGAGCCAACGAGTCGAAATTATTAAAATTTACTAACGAAATTTGGAGTCAGTGGCCTCAACTTTAAGAGCGCTACGTCCAACTTATGGTCTTCAGCGATAAGGCTCATTTCTGGCTGAATGGCTTCGTCAATAAGCAAAATATGCGTTATTGGTCAGACAGCAATCCACACGTAATCCATGAGTCATCATTGCATCCCGAAAAAATTACGGTTTGGTGCGGTTTATGGGCCGGCGGCGTCATTGGGCCGTACTTCTTCCGCGATGATCAAGCCCGGCACATTACTGTGAATGCGAATCGCCACCGTTCAATGATAACCGAATATTTTTGGCCCAAATTAGATAATATGGGGCATGGGACTGTCCGTGGAGGTGGAAAGTTTCTGATTGCCATTCACTTGGGAGTGGCCGGAAATGATTTCTTCATTGGGCAGTCCAAGCAGCTCACTACTTCCACGCGGTATGTCCTGGGCAATGCCTTTTCGGAAACCTCCTTCAGCTAGCTAGAGTGAGAAGGCGAAACAAATGAGCATCAAATCAGGTTTAGTAGGTGACTGATGTCACTGAAGCTCATCAAACAATCGGGCATATTCTTTTGTCCTTAGAAGGCGGATGAGCCAAATATACGGGCCAACGGCGGATAGAAACTAAAGGAAGAAAATCCAGGTTCAACATATCGCATCCTGGTCAGCGTCTGATCCATAATGGGCGGCTGCAATCAAATATCCTGGCAGTAGGTAAAATGCAAAAAACCCGGTGGACTGGGTTTGCCTCCCGCCACCGTTCATAATGGCAGTGAAAATACAAAAACGAAACAGGAAACATAAACAACCCCTATTTGTTGACGACCCCCGCAAACGTTATAAGGACCACGATTTACGGATATGCACTTGGAATGTAAGAACTCTATATAGATCTGGTGCAAGTATCCAACTGGCAGATGTCCTCGAAAGTTATAAGGCTGACATTACCCCTATCCAGGAAATGCGATGGACAGGACATGGCTGCACAAGAAAAAGAAACTGCGATATATACTACAGTTGCCAGGAAAAAAAACATGAATTTGGTTGCGGATTTGTAGTTGGCAAAAGACTGCGACATCAAGTCTCTAGGTTCAATCCTGTGAGTAAACGTATAGCCACAATCCGCATAAAAGCGAAATATTTTTATATTTCCCTAATTTGTGTGCATGACCCGACAGAACAGAAAGATGATGATGCCAAAGACGTATTATATGAGCTCCTAGAGGAAACGTATGACCGCTGCCCTGGTCATGGCATTAAGATTGTACTAGGAGATTTTAATGCCAAAGTAGGAAGGGAGAATGTGTTTAATCCAACTATTGGCAATTTCAGTATACATGCTGACAGTTCCGACAACGGTATGAGACTGATTGACTTTGCCGCGGCAAAAAACATGGTCATTATTGGTACAAGATTCCAGCATAAAGACATCCACAAGGCTACTTGGGTATCCCCTGATCAAAGAACTAAGAACCAAATTGATCACGTGGTAATTGATGGAAGGCACTCATCCAGTGTAATGGACGTACGAGTGATCAGTGGAGCTAACATCGATTCTGATCACTACCTGGTAGCAGCAAAGGTTCTCACAAGATTAAGTAGAGCGAAAATCGTACGAAACCAGACGCAGATGAAGCTGGACATCGGAAAGCTGCAATTACCAGAGGTAGCCACAGCCTACTCAAGGAAGCTCTCGCAAGTTTTGGCACAGAACCCACCCCCTCCCGATGACGATCCTGATGCGCAGTGGAAACCCATTTCCGACTCTATAAAAACTGCCGTAATAACCGAACTTGGTTTCGAAAAACCGCTTCGCAATAAACCGTGGTACGATGAAGAATGTCGCATAGCAAATGACGAAAAGAACGCTGCACGTATGGTAATGCTTCAGTCAATTGCAACGCGAGCTGCAACTGAGCGGTATAGGGAGAAGAGCAAGGAGGTAAACCGTCTCTTTAGGCGTAAGAAACGGCAGTGCAGAAAGCGCGAGAGTGAGAAAATTAAGACATACAGAAGGAAGAACGAAGCCCGAAAATTCTACCAAAAAGTTAAAAACGGAACTAATGGACATGGTTCAGGGCCCCCCTTCTGTAAAGACAAGGACGGAAATCTCGTCGCAGATGTGCAGAGCATGTTGGGAATATGGAGAGAGCATTTCTCCGCGCTACTAGTACCTGAGATATCCGATGACGATGGGACAATCGATCATAATATGGACGACGACGTCGATTGCCCCCCTCCTAACCAAGACGAGGTCAGAACAGCTATTGCCGGCCTTAAGAACAACAAAGCCGCAGGAGCCGATGGACTACCTTCGGAGCTGTTTAAGGCGTGCGGCGATGAGCTGATAAGGTGCATGCATCAGCTCATTAGCAAAATTTGGTTAGATGAATGCATGCCCGGCGATTGGAGTCTCAGTGTACTATGTCCCATATTTAAAAAAGGTGACCCGAGTATTTGTGCCAACTACCGTGGAATAAGCCTTTTATCCATAGCATATAACGGTCTATCAAGTATAATGTGCGAAAGACTAAAACCAATTATCGCTGACCTGATTGGACCATACCAGTGTGGCTTTAGGCCTGGAAAATCGACAACTGACCAGATTTTCACGCTACACCAAATCCTGGAGAAGACACACGAAAAACAAATCGACACCTATCATCTATTTATCGATTATAAAGCAGCCTTCGATAGTCCGATACGGGAGAAACTCTATGAAGCAATGTCTGAGCTTGGTATTCCTGCAAAACGCATACGCCTTTGCAGGATGACCTTGACGAACACCAAATCCGCAGTGAAAGTTGGTAAGGATCTTACCGAACCTTTCGAAACTAAGCGAGGCCTCAGGCATGGCGACACCCTATCGTGCGATGTCTTTAACATCTTAATGGAGATCATTATGAGAAAAGCTGCAGTCAACAGGAATAAAACCATCAGCAGCAAAAGTCACATGCTGCTCGCGTATGCTGATGATATAGATATCATTGGGCGCACAATTAGAGAAGTTACTGCGGTTTTTTCGAGAATTGAGAAGGAGTCAGCAAAAGTGGGTCTGACGGTAAATGAGGACAAGGCAAAATTAATGGTTACAACGAACAGGGCCTCCACGCGATTAGTCCAAAGCGTGAACGTAGTGGACGAATTTATATACCGTGAACAAAAACAACAACGTCAGCCTTGAGATAAAGCGGAGAATTGTGCTTGCGAATTGATGTTATTTTGGGCTAAGCAAGCACTTTAGAGATAACGCCCTCTCACGAGTAACAAAAGTCCAGCTGTACCAGACTCTCATTCAACCTGTCTTGCTTTACGGCGCAGAATCCTGGGTCCTATCGCAAGCAGACGAAACATCTGTAGGAGTCTTCGAGAGAACAATAATCCGATAAATTTATGGCCCTATAGTGCACAACGGCGAGTATCGGCGACGCATGAATCATGAGATGTATCAACTTTATCCTGACATTGACATAGTTACCGGATCAAGATAACGCGATTGCGCTGGCTAGGCCATGTCAGTAGACTGGATGAAGATGAACCAGCGCGAAGGGTTTTCGAAACCGAACTCGAAGGAAGACGAAAAACAGGAAGACCAAGACTCCGCTGGAGGGATCAGGTTGACGAATCCCTGCGTACACTTGGTATTGCCAACTGGAGAGATAAAGCAAAAGATCGAACTGGTTGGCGAAATATGTTATCTTCGTTTTGTAAGGTCCCTGACCTCCCGGGGTTGTCCGAGACCGGTTAAGTAAGTAAGTAATTAGATAATATGGACTTGGAGGACATGTGGTTCCAACAGGACGGCGCCACAAGCCACACAGCGAATGCCACAATCAATTTATTGGAAACCAAGTTTGGTGAACGTGTTATCTCACGAAATGGCCCAGTCGATTGGTCGCCTCGGTCGTGCGATTTGACGCCGTTAGATTATTTCCTGTGGGGCTACGTCAAGTATATGGTCTATGCCAACAAGCCAGCGACGATTGTTGAACTTCGTACGTATATCGAACGTGAAATTGCAGCAGTATCGGCCGATTTATGCTTGAAAACCGTCGAAAATTGGGTTCAGCGTCTGGACTTCTGCAAGCGTGCCCATGGTGGCCATGCAAAAGAAATCGAGTTCCATACATAATGGCATCGAACGTACTTTCACAGGAATAAAGAATTTCATTGGTATCTAAAACCGGTTTTGTTTTATTTAAAAAAACTTTACTACCGCTCTTATTGAAAAACCCGTTATGTTTGGGGGGAAATGGGCATATGTTTCTAGGTAAGTATATGTAGGTTTGGGGGAAACACAGGAATGCTTCCACGTAAATATATGGATGTTTGGATTGAAGCACGCATATGTTTCCACATAAAAGTATAAATATTTGTCAGTAAATATGATACTGTTTACACTTAAATACAAGTGAGTTTGGGACTTGCAAACATATGAATGTTTGAAGTGTGTTCCAAGCATTTACATGGTTCCTGCAGAATATGTTTGGGAGAATATGTTAGAGAGGCAGTTATTTTTCTGGTTAATTTTTTTTTGTGCAGATTGATTTTTAGATTTAACAAAAATGGATAACTGGGACACTGAAACAAGAATTTGAATTGTCCGCCTCTATCACGCACTGGAGTCCGTAGTTTCGGTCCAAAGAGAGTATAGGCGCACGTTTGGCGGCAATCCTCCGAGCAAATGGACAATAATGGGACTTGTTAACAATTTTGCTCAGCATGGGATAGTCAACATATTACCTTACCACCGAAAGCCTTGAGTTCGGACGGAGGAAACAATCGCTGCTGCCATACAAAACAATCCAAGAGTTTCGACAAGAAGCTTATCTGCTCAAATGCGTGTAAGCAGACAGTCATTGCAGCCAATTATGCAAAAAGATTTAGACTTATTCCCATATAAAATTCAAATGGCCAACAATCTGAACACATCAGACTTCCCGATTCGCTTGGAATTTTGCCAGATGATGCTTCAAATGGTGGAAGAGGACAGAAACATGTTGAACTGCTTTTTCATGTCCGACGAGGACCATTCCGATTTAAACGGCAACATAAACAAACAAAATTGTCGAATATGCAGTGCTTCCAACCCACAGGTACCACATGAGACGGAATTGGGTCCACTTCGTGTCACAGTATGTTGTGCAGTTTAATCACGCTGCAGTATCGGACCCTAATTCTGCGAACAAAACGGTCACATCGTTAAGGTTACTGGAGACAGTTACTTGAGCATGTTGAGAGAGTTTTTCTATCCAGAATTACGCCGAATGAGAATTTCTTTCAACTCTGTGTGGTTTCAGCAAGATGGTGCAACTCCTCACATAGCCCGGCCTGTTATGGCAGAATTGCGACGAAAATTATCTAGAAACTCCACATTCCTGTGGGCCCCCAGGTCGCCTGACCTAACTGCACCTGACTTTTTCTTGCGGGGTCATTGCAAACAGGATGTCTACAAAGCAAAACCAACAAATTTGAATGAACTGAAGCAATCCATTCGAGAAATAATTGCGGCTATTCCTGTCTCAACTCTCCAAGCAGTAATGGACAATACTTTCAAATTCATAAAATAATTACAATTGCCTATGGTATTGATATTTTTTGAATTTGCATTTCGAAAGGTAATTCAAATTTAACTACAACTTATAATTGTCGTATAATTAATTTGACCCAAGTATGATTTTTAACCGTGGAGATCTATAAACGGGATCGGGAATGCAAGGCTGTGAACGAGGAAGTACCACAAAAGACGAAGGTATGGGATCCGGAGCACGAGACTGTGAATAAAATATCGACGGTGCTCGGAAATGTACAAATTTCTGGAGACTTGTTGAAGTATTTAGTAAATAAGGAAAATGTTTGACCCTTATCCGAAACCAATTTGCCTCATAATTTAGATGCGATTCAACACTCTGGTGATATTAATAGTGGGGAATACCACTTTTTGGTATCTAAAGGTGAGCAGGATGTGAAGGTGGTGGGTAGACTAACAAATATTGGTGCTTCTTCAGATCATCGTAATAAAGTGGCATCTCCCACATTAAGCCTATGCCCAGCAAAACGCGAGGTGGATGCGAACATAATCCAAAATCCCTGGGTTGCTAACGGCAGGATTTGTGGATTGATGATGAAGGGATACATGATAATAGCCACACACAACGCAGGCAATTCCAGAGCTCGCATTGTGGCAGGAAACGATTTAAGTATCTTCCTGTTAACGGCCTTATTCGATAGAGACATCGTTAGAGTTACCCAGAAACAAACTAGGAAAGATACCTGATGTCATCAGTAGATTTAAGATGTCGTAGCGGACATGGTGAGGAATGCTTTCAAACAATCGCCCAGGTGGTTGAAGAGGACTCCCTTTTAGTAGAGACAAGTCTTCGATATGGGACACGGAACTGACCGTGGAAAGTTGCTGATACACTCATAGTACTAATTGTTTGGAAAGAGGTTGTAGCAACCGTTAATTCGGCTATTACCACCGAATTGCAGTTTCTACAACCGAATTGAGGTTGTCACGACTGAATTTAGCCATCAGAACAGAAATTCGGTTGAAGAAACCTCTAGTAGGTTGGTGAAACCTCTAATACGGTCAATACAATGTATTGACAACCTCTAGTCGGAAGTGATGACATCTAATATGGTTATGACAACCTCTAAATTCGGTTACAGCTAATTCAGTTATTTGTCTGTGGGTGTAGCCACACATTTGGAAGTTGCCAGAAATGATTCCTTATAGGGCAGTCCAGGTAGCTCACTACTTCCTAGAAGAATATCGCTAACAATTACTTTATCGGAACCGTCCGTTGGCTAACGACAGCACTCTGATTGGTTGCTGAGGCTTTTGAACTAACGGGAACATTATTTTACCCTTTGAAGGCGGATGGGAAAACACTACTGACCAACGGCTGGTCGAAAGTGGGGAGACGCGAGTCTAGTTTCGGCACACTGCATTGTGGTCAGCGTCTGATCCATAATCGGTGGCTGGAAATTGATCATCGTGGCAGTAGGTGGGGTGCGAGACCATAGTCACTGGGGTTGCCTTCCGCCACCGTTATATTGGCAATGAAAGTACGAGATGAGGACGGTGGGCATAACACCCCTTATTTGTTGGCGACTCCCGCAAACGTTATGAGGACCACAATTTGCGGATATGCACTTGGAATGTTGGAAAATTATGCGGATCCGGTGCTACTATCCAACTTGCAGATACCCTCGGGAATTAAAGAGCTAAAATTACTGATATCCGGGGGATGCAATGGAAACGACATGGCTGTACAAGGGCGAAGAACTGTGACATATAGTACTACTGCCATGGGGAGAAGGATGTATTTGGTTGCGGATTTGAAGTCGGAAAAATCTGCGACATCTGGCCTCAAGGTGACTTTTTGTTTACTTTGTAAGCATGCGGTATCGTGGGAGAAATTTAACACTTGCGCACACCTCTACTTCTCACTCGAACCTCATACCAACATTGGAACATCATCACCATACTTCGGGAAAAGCAATTATATGACAATTATAATTTGTAGTTCAATCTGAATTACCTTTCGAAATGGAATTTCAAATAAATTTCAATACCATTGGCAATTGAGGGGCCTAGATTCAAAAATGGTCAAGCCCATTTTTCACTTTTTTTAAGTTTTCAAAATTCAAGAAGAAAATAGTAGTTATGATTGTCGTCGAATGTTCAATTTGCATACCACTTTTTGGCGATTTTTTTTGATAAATTACCAATTTTATCGTTAAAAATTGATTGGACTTGACTAGTTTTGAAACTCAATATAAGGACTTGACCACTTTTGAAACTGAAACCGTCGGACTTGACCAGTTTTGATTCAATACTGATGGACTTGGTCAAATTTGAAAATGAATTATTGATTATGACGAGTTTTGATAGTAAATAATTGTTTTTGAACAGGTACATACATATATGTGTATAGTTATATATGGATATAGTTTAAACTAAAATGTAATGAAAATATTTCAAATATTTTTTCGAGAATTAACACATTTTATAACTTATAAATACAATTTTTGACACTTTTACAAATTTGACTGTTCTCCTTATACTCTTTATACAAACTGAGATCATGGTTTTCACTCCAGTTTTCACCAAAATAACTTTCCAGCAACTTTGTCACGTCCTTCAGTATTGCAGTTGCTACTGGAACTCCAACTTCTTTTCTTTCTGGATCAAATTTCTGGAAGAAATTTCTCCTCTGTTGAACACCGACTTATCGTCACCGTTGTCTGTAAGATAGTCATATTCTCCACGTACTGTAATTTTGTTCCTGGTTACGATTAGACGTTTGATTTTCCTTGATGACATCTTCCTTGATGACATCTTCAGTGTCTGACAATCACGTTCTACTTGAAAAATAGTTGTGTTATACATTGCCGTGAAGTACTTCAAAGGTTTGACGACTGTTTCCATTTTCTGGATCTTCTTTTCGATGACTCCCAACACACGATCCGCTGGTAAAAACGAGTGACCCGCAACGGGATAAATGATTTCTACTTTTTGTATATTATGCAGTGCATCGTTTCCTAGCCACCTCGTCACCATCGCAAGCAAGGTTCGGGTTTTGTTTTGACCGGCGCCACCATCGCACATCAAACGCACCGTTAGCAAGTCAGTACAATCCAACTTGCACAGCCTATCATGTAGAGCTAACGATATTTCACTAGACTCTCTTAGGTGTTCATGTTCCAACCAAGTATAAGAAAACGTGTTTTCAGGTCTTAGTGGGTCGCTTGAAGTTCCTACTACTACACAGAAATTGTACAAATACAATTGTCGACTGTAATAGGCAGCTTGATCAGGTACTCTGGGAAGTGGGAGGTTTTACTCACAGTCAAACGACAAGGTAATCAACCCTTCTCTCGTTCACTCAACAACTATAAAAAATAAATCAGCTTCGTTCAGGTGACGCTGATGTTCAATTTCAAGCCGATTTTTTGTTTGCTGATGTTGAGCAAGCGTCTGCCCGAGGTGAGCCAAAGCCAGTGTTGAAACTGGTGTTGAAAATGGTACGAAAGTAACTCTCATAAAAATCTCAAAAATCACAGTACAATCTCCATAGCTTTCTGATGTTCAATTCACTCGAAACGTAGACTCGCTCAGTGGTTTGCTCGCGATACTCGAGGAATTTTATTGTTAGAGAAACAATTAAAATTTTAGTCTTTTCTCTTCCGAATTTAACTTTTCAAATCAAGAGAACAAGACCACTTTGGAAACTGAACTCGGTGGACCTGATCAGTTTTAATTTTCGTTAATTTTAAAAATTAACAATTTCAATGAAAAAAAAGTAAAAGTGTTTTTAAAAAAAAATAAAAATAAGTTACTTGTTGACAAATGCAATTACTTGTTCACAAATTCTCACAAATGCAGGATGCTCCCAAATGCTCACAATGCTCACAAATGCATTGCTCACAATGCTCAAATCCTCACATTGAAAATGTACTTAATAAAATGTACTTTGAAATGTACTTTGAAATGTACTTAATGTACTTTGAAATGTACTTTGAAGTGTACTTAAGAAATGTACTTAAGAAATGTACTTAAGAAATGTACTTAAGAAATGTACTTAATGAAATGTACTTAGGAAATGTACTTTGAAGTGTACTTAATGTACTTAATGTACTTTGAAATGTACTTAAGAAATGTACTTTTTTTTAAGAAAATTTACTTTTTTAAAAAAAATAAAAATAAGTTACTTGTTCACAAGTAAAATAAAAAAGCATTTTTTAAAAATAAAAAAGCATTTTTTGAAGAACTGTTAAAAAAAAGAAAACAAGCTGGGACGAGAGTTGAACCAACAACCCTCAGACTCCAACGCGCAACCCTTTACCCATCAGGCCACAGCGACCTTAGATGAAGTGTGACAAAATTCATATAAATGTATGAAAACATGAACGTACATCTAAACATTCTCAAGTACTTACCTATTATAAAGAACAACAAAGATTTTCAACATGGAAATTCACCACACGGCAAAAGGAGTAGTTTAGTATGAAACTACAAAAATTAATGTGAAAATTTTATGAGTTTTTTTACGTTTCCAATCATAAAATTTTTTCCAATGGACCAATTTCGCTGATTTTCAATACCAAACTGCTCAGGAATACGTTGAACATTCTGGCCAAAAACCAAACCGAGTCGTCGCCGATTGAAGTCGTGAGAATGTTTTCAACAGACGGATAGACGGACAGACGGACATGGCTATATCGACTCCGGTTGTTATAAGGATCAAGAATATATTTACTTAATGGGGTCGCAAAGCCTTATTTCTATATGTTACAATCAGAATGACAAACCGATATATACCCTCTATCACTTACAGTGGAGGGTATAATAAAGAAAAACATTTTTTTTCAACCTAAGACTTCGTAGACAGTTAGAAAAAGAAAATATTTTTTTTGGTTTCAAATATTTTATACAGTACAGGTTTATGAATTTGACAGTACT